>JXCR01071328.1:6197-54222 GCA_002079205.1 Phalaenopsis hybrid cultivar | reverse complement strand
TGGAACCAAGTCTAGATTGAATCAAATAAGTTAATGAAATTAAGCTGTATTCTCGTATTAAGCTATTTTTATTTCAATTAGGTAGGCATCATCCATAGAATAATTTAGTATTAGATTTATGTAGCAGACCCCACATAGTGGGTTAAAGAATTGTTGACGTTGTAGCAGTAATAGATTTATTATATTTTGATGAGAGTAGTTTCAAAGTTGATTAACAAATCTATTTCTACAGATAGAACATGATGGATGTCTTCTTCATCACTGATGTGTTGAAATAAAAATTATCCAACGTTCCCTCTTTTGCACCATCTCCTTAGCTATTTCTACTTACGGGCTTTGAAAACTTCCTCTACTCTTTTGGGGTTTCAAAGTAGCGAGTGATTTCAAAGTAATATTGAGATGTACGTCCCAAATATTTCTACAAACAGCAAGAAAAATAGATTTAAATTTTCTTTCTTTCCCCTTTTTTTTTCTTTCTAGGGATCAAAATTTCCCATGAGCACAACTCCCACAGTCAACATCTTTAATGTCATAAAAATAACATTCTCCACTAAGGACATCAATTATAATTTGAAGATTAAAAGTTGTAAGCATTTAAAATGGGGAGCAAGTAAATTGATAGTCAACCTGACCACAGATCCTTCCGTCCAAAAAGATTTATCTATTACAATAAGAAATATTAAAGAACTCAAGACAAATGAGCCTGGTAGATGACCAACAACAACAAAGCCTGAGTAGATGAAGCATAATCAGGTACGCAATCCTTGATGAGGACAAGGAAGCAAAGGCCAAAGGGAATACTAAAGCTTAGATATGTGGTATAAATATGGCATTGGGAAATAGTAAAGGCATTTGCAAATAAAGAGACATAGTTACAGGATTGTAATCAAAAGAACCCAAGCCCTAAACACGAGCATTACATCTTGTAAGGAGCTCATTGCTTTAATTAAAATAAAAAGAAGAAATTTACTAACATAGCGCACAATTCATAGGTATTTACATATCTAACACCTAAATTTTCATATTTACATACACAGCACTTTGGTGCTTTAAACTTGTTGAAAAAAAACTTTAGGAGGAAAATTATTTACTTCATTATTCCCATCTAAAGTACATATATAGAAAAAATGGTCTCTCCTAATTTACAAACTTGCCAAATTCTAAATTTGGAAGGGCAATTATTCTAAAATAAACATATAGAAACATAAATAGAAAATAAAACTAATCAAGGGAGAAAATTTTCAATTAAGTTGATTGAAGAAAATAAAACTAATCAACTTAAAAATTTTCAATTATGCCTTCAATAAATTCTACTTGAACTTAAATTTTCAAAGCAGTCTTCACTTGTATTCTCCAAAATCTATGAGGTGGCTAACCGACCCACCTTCCCAGCTTTCCACACTCCCCCTCAAGCCGGGTCGTAGATGTTGTAGAGACCAAACCTAGTACTGAACTCTGAGAAGGTGCATAAAGGAAAAGCTTTAGTGAAGGCATCAACAACTTGTTGATTTGTCGGGATGTAACTTAGATGTATAATTCCACCATTAACATTTTTAGGGATAAAGTGCAAATCAATTTCAATGTGTTTGGTTTTGTCATGATTCACGAGATCCTTGGCAAAAACTGATAATTTCAAAACTATCACAAAATATATTCATACGCCCATTGGAGGTACACCCCAATTCCCTTAACAATTTTTTAATCCAAATCCCTTCACAATTCCCAAGGCGAGTGTCATATACTCCGATTCTATAATGCTTCTAAAAATAATAGCTTGCTTTTTACTTCTCCATGTAACAAAATATCTTCATACAAAAGCAATAATCTGTGGTTGACCTTCTGTCAATGAGTTCCTCAACCCAACTTGCATCAGTTTAGTCTTCTACCTCTTTGTTCTGATTTTCTCCATGTTTCTGATTAATCCATAACCAGGAGACTTATTGAAAAACCTCATAATCCTGCACACCATCATCTAATGCTCTTCATTTGGGTTATTCATGTGTTAGTTCACCATAATGACAAAGTATGCAAGATCTAGTTTAGTATGCGATGAGTAAATGAATTTTCCTACAAATCTTTAATATCTTCATCCACAAATATACTTTTTTCTCCGATGTAAAATTTCTTATTGGGATCCATTGAAGAATCAACAAGTTTGCATTCAATCATTTTTGTCTCCTTTAGTTGATATATGATGAATTTCCTTCGTGATATAACAATGCTTTTCTTAGATCTTGTTGCCTTCATACCTAGAAAATATCTCAAGATTTTGAGGTCATTGATTTTAAACGCAATGGCAAACAATTTTATGATTTTAAGAATTTCTCTTTCATCATCATCAATAAAAATAATATCATCCATATAAATAATATCATCCATATATACGATCGGTGCAACTATTTTTACCTCTATGAGTGTGTTTTATGAACAGTGTATGATTAGTTTGATTTTGAAAAAATTCATTAGATTTAATAGTTTGTACAAAAATTTCAACTATGCCCCTGGTGATTGCCTAAGCCCATAGAGAGACTTCCTGAGTTTGCATATTAGGTGTTTGTTGGAATCATTCTCAAGTCCTCATGGTATCTTTGTATACACTTCTTCTTCCAAATCTTCATTTAGGAAAACATTTTTTATATCAAGTTGATGGAATTCTCATTCCTTGTTAACCTTTATTGAAAGAAGAGCTCTGATAGAGCTCAATTTAGAAACTAGTGTGAAAATCTCTTGATGGTCGATCCCATAAGTTTGAGTGAAACCTTTTGCAATAAGTTTGGCTTTGAATCTCTAATACCCCCATCAGCTTTGTATTTGATGTTAAACACTTATGTGAATCCAACTGGCTTCTTATCCTGAAGGAGTTTAATAAGAATACATGTGTCATTATGCTTTAGTGCTCAAACTTCCTCTTCAACAGTTTCCCTCCATTTTCGATTTTCAAGAGCTTCATGGTTAGATTTAAGAAACTACAAAGTATCAAGTTTAAATACAAACGTTCTATATACTGGAGATAGTTGTCCATAAACTACATACTCCATAATTGTATATCTAGTGCAACTTTTCTTGTCATCAGCTCCAACTCATGAGTACTAAACTCCTGCTTACCCGAAATTTTGGGTGAATGCAGACTCAGGCTTTGGTTTGATCAATTCTGTATTTGCAAGTTATCTTTCACTTGCTCAAGATTTTTTTTCATCCTTGTGTACACAAGAAGTTGTTTGTTATGTACTTCAGGTTGAGTTGGTTGGACATACTCAATTAGGATAAGAGGGCTAGGTGGATGAGCAAGTTGTGAGGTCATGTAAGTGTTATTAAGTGCATACCAAAATTGATGTTCATTTGCACACTCCCCTTGAACATCAGATTTGTGATAGCATGCTTGATTTTCAAAAAATGTGTCATCCATGGAGTTATAATATTTCCTAATAACAAGTGAATAACACTTATACCGCTGTTTGTCTGAGGCATGCCTAAGGAAAATATACTTAACAGATTTAAGGACAAATTTTGTGTGATATGAAAAATGGATGTGAACAAAGGATACACACCAATATACTTAAGTTGTACAGTAGAAAAGAAAGATCTAGTGTGAGGATAGAAATTTATCAAGACATAAAGTGATGTTTTAAAATTAAGTAAACAACTAGGCATTCGATTGACAAGGTATGTTGTAGTAAGAAGTGCTTCCTCCCAAAAAAAATATTTTGAAACTTAATGAAAAATCATAATTGAGTTGGATACCTCAAAGAGATATTTGTTCATTCTCTCAGCTATCCCATTTTGTTGTGGGATATCAACAGAAACTCACATTGATGATTTCATTTTTTGAAATATTGGATCAAGGATGGAGTTGAATATTCTTTTACATTATTGGTTTTGAGAATCCTAATTTTGAATTAAAATTAAGTTTGAATCATGTCATGAAAAATTTGGAAGATTTTGGTTGTTTCAGATTTCTCCTTCAGAAGGAATACTTAAGTAGTTCCAGTATGATCATTAATAATGAGACAAACCATCTAGCTCCACTTAAGGTTTTCATCTTTGAAGGTCCTCAAATATCGTTATAGATGACAGAAAATGGGTGTGAGGGGTCTTGTGCTGGGTCATGTGATAAATACTTCGAGTGAGTTTGACAAATTGAAAATCTGACATTGATAAGAGCTAGATTTTTTATTGAAAAACGAATGAGTGCACAACTTTTCAATATAATTAAAACTAGGATAATCAAAAAGACAATGTCATAACATGACCTATTTTTTGACAGACAAGAACTTAACGGACTAAGAAATTTGAGGAAAAAAAGGTGAAACCACTTATGTGTTTAGAGAGAGGTTTGAGCACGTACAAGTCTTGATGTATTTCAGTTCTGTCAAACACCTTTTAGGAATCAACCACCTGAAATTTTTAAGACTTTTTAAGGAATTTAGTTATTTATTTCATATCATAAAAAAGTTTATTGATCTAAATTAGATTACAATCCAATGATAAAACACATAAAATAGAGAAAGAGCAATGTCTTGAGAGAGCTCCACATCTCATCTTCAAATAATTTTTGAGTGTGATTCATTTACAAGTCTAACAGATCTAGATATAGAAGTCTCTTGATAGTTGACTGGAGCATTGGTATCTCCAGTGATACAATAAAAAACTCTTGTAAATATAATCCAATGTCTGAATCTCTCATCGCTGGCAGAATGATAAAAAAATATATTACTTTGGTGTGCCATGAGGTAAGCAATGTGTCGTTCTGAATTGCCCTCAAGGAGTTTTTTCAAAGCTTCAAGATGTTCCTTAGTGGACGCTTTAGTCGACCCTTCGAATATATAAACATTAGTCTTATTATCTTTATCTGTCTTTCATATCCAAGTTTCCAATATGCAAATAATCTATGAAATTTTCAACATTTGTCTTTGATATACCAAGTTTTCTTGCAAGTCACATGTAGGATAATTCTTCTTGAGATTTGCATCATGGAAAGAAATATGGATGCACAAAGTCGAGTTTTTAATGCTCGGTGAACCCCCATTACGAGGCAGAATCAGCTTCTCTCTGCTTTCTTCTCTTCTGACTTCAGCAAAAGCTTCATCGGTAGATGAAAGAGACTATTCCTATAACCCGTCCATTCACTTCATCCAATTCTTTCGTTAGTCCTATTATGAATTTGATAGTCGTCTTCTTCTCGATGATGAACTTAAACATCATGGCATCCTGTGGACAACATGTGTTTAAAACTTATTCAATTATAGCCAATACTTGTTAAGGTATCGAACTATTGGGCGACACTTAGCTCTCCTTTATAAAGATCATGAAGTTAGGTTTCGATCTCAAATAATTTTGTAGAATTTTCAGTGTTGGAATATGTTTCACTTACAACCTCACAAATTTATTTGGCAGTTATGTAGAGTAAAAAATTTTCTCCCACTTCGACGTTCATTGAGTTGACTAGTCATGACATTTATGGTCTTGAATTTTCTGTGTGGTGGTTGGGATTAATGAGTTCAAGACTTCTCCTGTAGAGTGTTTGCTATGCCGGTATCTTAGCCTAAAGACAATTTAGTCTTTTATTATTTATTAGTGTTTGGTATAAATAAGACTAATATGCTTAGGGTTAGGATTATGCATGAGATTGTTGTTTTTTAGTCTTAGGTTTAGGGTTTAGGAGAAATTTCCTACCTCTCGAATTGTAAAAATTAGGAGAGATCGCCTACCTCTTTAATTATAAGTGCTTGTATTTATATTCATGTTGTTTTGGGTTATTAAAGAAAATATTTACTTTGCCATAACGTTTCTGTGAGAAATCGTTTCATTTCCTATCAAATTGGTATTAGAGTAAGATTTTGAGATGAGAGGAACAAATCGCTCATAACTTCAGCAAGCTAAGAACCAATGACAAGATGGTTAACCGCATGCATGAAAGAAGCTCGCGACTCTTCTGGAACCCAGTGATATAGTCACGATCAAAGCTAGCCGAGAAGGCAACGATGGGATTACATAGGGGCTACGTTTCGTGACCGAACCCTATATACAACCGCGATCAGAGCTCACTGAGAACATAACGATGGGATCGCATAGGGGAACCTGCATACAAGAATTCAAATCACAAATTCCTAGAGTTCCATGTGGCTTCCAATAGTGTTGCACCAAACTGTGTACAAAAAATTCTGAAATTAAGACGTGAGAAAGTTACAAATTGACTTGCAATAGCAATTCCAGTTTGTGGATTTCCGAAGTTCCAAACGTTGTCCGCTCCAAACCCGTGAACAGTGATTCCAATACCATGGTGTCCACAGTCTTGCGCTACTGCATACAAAAAATTTGAAGCATGCGATTTTAGTGTAAAGAAGTACTAAAACTGTACAGGTGGTAATGACGAAAAAAAAGTGAATGCTTTGGAGAAGTTATTGGAAGAGATCAGTTAAATTGGATCAGAAATACGAGTATTTATCAGCCATGAAGGGGAAGTTCACAATTCTAAAAAAAATGAAATAGAACATTATGGAGTCCCACACAAATTGTTTGCCGCCTGCAACAAATCGAGAGAAGGAATTAGATGCGGACTCGAACAACAACACATGGAAGGAATAACGCAACATTTTTATATTTGGAACAAGCGTTAGCAGGAGGAATGTGGTTGCATGCGATTCAGGGCTAGACAAGATTGATTCGAAGGATTTAGGCCCGAAACAAGGACTGTGGCGGTGGGACCCTGGTCGAGGGTTGCATATGATACCATCAAATCCTTTTGTTACAACAAATTTTTTGGCGAAAGGAGATTCAGAAGCCTATGAGAAAGGGCGAGCTACTTATGGGACAAGCTAAACTTATGGAAGAAAATAAGTAATTACGAGTTGAGGAATGGAATCCAACCCTGATTTTATGGGCGGAATGAACTTTGGTCGACAAAATTGGGGAGAAGACTTATGCATAAATAAGTTGAAGATGTTGATCTTTGAAGGAGATAATGCCTATGATTGGGTTTATCATGTAGAGAAATATTTTATTGTTAATGCACCAACGGAGGAAGGAAAATTGATGGTGTTGACATTGTGTTTGGAAGGAAAGACTCTAGCATGAACATAGGAAGAATTCGAGTATTAAATGTTGGAGCACTTCAAAACCAAACATGAAGAGGAATTACACTAGCAGTTTTTTCTATTGGTCCAAGAAGAATCTATCATGGAGTAGAAGGAGAAATTGAAGATGATATCCTTTCATTTGAGAGGGATATCAGAAGAAGTGTTGGAAGATAACTTCATGAAAGGGTTGAAGCCAGAGATTCGAGCATCGCGTTGCTTGCTGAGACCGCGAGGATTGAAGGAAAACATAGAATTGTCGTTGTTGGCTGAAGATAAAATTGTAATAAAACATACCAATAGGAACAATACAAGTGGAGCACCATAGTGAACTATCACAACCACAATGAAACAATAGATACAACAATGGAAGTTCATAGGGAGGCTCCACAGGACATGAATAAGAGGCCACGACTGAAATCGACACACAAATGCCTTATAGAGACAGATTCATGAGAAACAGACAAAAGTGTTATATTTTTAGTGAAATGAGAAGTTTTTTCTAGGATACCGTTGCCTGGATTGAATATTACAAATTCTCACATTATGTGACGAGGAGGCAAGGGGATGTAGAGACAGTAAAGATATGCTAGAGGGAGAGGAGCGCTCTCACTTAGACGTGGCAAAAGTCTTATTGAACTCGGTAGTGGGATTAACATCAAAACACACAATGAAAATTCAAGGGCAAATTAGAGAGCATGATGTGATTGTGTTGATAGATAGTGGGACCACCACAAATTCAGCTCTACTCAAATAATGAAGCAATTGAGGCTTGAGATGGCGAACATAGGAAGATTGAGTCATGATGGGGATGGGACATGTGGAGAAGAGCATAGGATCTTGCAAAAGAGTGATTTTAAACATTCAGATTTTGATGGAAGGAACCATTTCAGAATCTAGCCATCGTAAGACGCTACACGAAAATGCGGTAATAGTTGTTTGGTTAGTGCAGTGGGGCAGTGTTCCCTTAAACGCACCCTATAAGTTGGGACGTCGGCTTGACCCCACGTTCAGGGTTTCGTTCATTTCACTATTACTTAGTTGCCCCCCGCTTCGTTTCCATTTGAACACTCGCTGCTTAGGGTTCTCCTCTTCTATTGATTTTCTTCATTCTCTGACAACTATGGCGAGGGATTTTTGGCCTTTGGTTCATTTTCTCTCTTTCATTCTCTGATATCTTCTAGTAGTCATGATGGTAAGACAAAATAAAATAATTTGTCTGTTATGTGGGATAAAAATGTGAAGTTAATATTTTGCGATCTCTACACAAAGAACGTGAAATTGAAAACTAGAACAACCATCGATTTTAATAAGAAAGGATAACAAAATATTATAAAAAAAATCAATGAAAGCGCTAAAAGAAAATATGATAAAATGCATTTAAAACAAATGAGATCAATTTAAAAAAAAGATTGACAATAAGGAAAGAGCTAAAAGGTGAGGATCCATGGCATTGGAATGGGATCCGATAAAACGAACCATTGATGTTTCGGAAGAATGATGGGTTGAGAGATTGGAGCTAAAAATATATTAGATGTGTAGTGCTTTCAAATTTTTTTATGTCAATTTCAATCACGTTGATGTATCAAATATCAATTAATTTGTAGGTCCTCTCAATTATCATAAAGTTCAAGTTCAGCGACATTGGCCATGAGAAGTTAAACGTAAAGTTAGGTGGAGTCGTAGACACAGGTGATCATGCTTAGGCACCAAATGAAAGATTGCACGCTAGCATAACTGAGCATGTGGATGCTGAGCAAAGTGCTGACTCAAATGAAGGTTCCAATCTTAACCTAAATGAAGTTGAATCTACTAGTTTCCATACGTTCTAGAGTCAAAAAAAAAGAAAAAAAATTATATTGTTTTCATTAGAAATCTGATTTCACAATTGGTTGCATCATGCACCAATAAGTCTAGCACATCACATGCAACCTCTATTCAACAAGTTATGAAAATACTGGTGATACCAGAATTAACCTAAGCCACGATGCATGACACAATTTTATTACTGGCTTAAAAAAATGTTACAACGAAGACTTAAAATAACGAAAGACAACACACAAAGCAAAAGCACAATAAAAAGGATTATAACTAATGACTTGACAAAGAAGACACAGCCGCTTGATGAGGAGGGATTTCGATGAGGTGAGGCGGGATTAGTGGCTGCAATGAAGGTCGAAAAGGTTGATGATGCGGTCGCTTCATTTTGGAAGCTAGAGTTTGCAACTTTTGGCAGTCGTAAGTTGATAAGAACTAGTAATGTGTTTCTCATTTTATCTTCATATTTTATCGTTCTTCTCTTTGACCATCCAAATCACGTCGTATTTAACCACCCACTGAATTTCCTCTTCGATATCCATAAGTCTCCATTGAAGATGACAAAACTCTCATTGTATTTCGTCCCGAGTAGGCTCGGGCATTGATCTCCTTGGCGGCATATTTGATGATTTGGGATCTATTAAAAGAAAAAAAAGGTAACAAAGAATGTAAAGAAAAATAAATGAAAGAATGAAAAAAAATTTTGGGTGGTAGATTGGGTTGGAGCGGATGCTAGAAACCCTAAGACGGGACTAGGATTGAGTTAGCTCTGATACCAAATGATATCGGAGTTAACTCGGACCACAACAGAAGACACAAATTTTTTACTAACTGAAAACACAGTTACAACAAAGACTCGAAATAACGAAATACAACACATAAAGTTAAAGCATAAAACAAAGGATTACAACTAATGATTTAATAAAGAAGACAATCGCTTGATGAGAAGGTAGTCTGGCGAGGGGGGCTGGATTGGCAGCTGCGATGAAGGTTGGCGAGGTGGGGTTATTGTGGAAGAAGTATGACAGTAGATTGACAATAATAACGGCATCGAACCGCAGCTGGAGAGGAGCAAAAAGGTCGTCGGAGGCTGGATTGGCGGCGACAATGAAGGCCGGAGAGGTGGGGCTATTCTGAAAGTAGGATAGCAGGTTGGCGATAGTGACAGCGCTGAACCGCAACTAGAGACAGGAACATTATCGGAGGTTGGATTGGCGGCTGCGGTGAAGGCCATAGAGGTGGACTTGTGGTGGAAGAAGTAGGACACCATGGTAAGATAAAATGGCAGCAGAGAAAAGGAAGTATGGTAAGATAAAATGCCTTGGCGGGGTCGAGATACGGCAGGAGCACCACTCGAACCTTTGGAGACGATCATCACATCGGACGATGGATAGTTGTAGCACTACCTCGACGTCGGAAACAACCCTCGAAAGGAAAATACCAAGGCTAAAACCTAAATTCATATATAAAAAATAAGACCCCTTAACTTTAAGCACATCATACTCTATTTATAATGATGCTAGGACTTTAAGCAATACCTAAAATAAGAAAGACAAATCAAATCAAAATTTCAGATTTAGTAAAGAGGAATAAAACATTCAAAAATTATTATTTGAAAATTTAGTTTAGGAAAGTGATTTTAATGGAAATTTAGATTTAGGAAAGAGAAATAAAAAAAATCAGAAATTCTGATTTGGAAAGGCTTAAATTTGGAAGTTAGGTAATCGACGACCAGCGTAAATGTTAGTCGACAGAAATTCTGATTTGTCGAAAAGTCATGACATGAATCATTTTGATCATTGCATAAATGTTAAGGCGTTGCCTGAAAACGATACGTTGTATAGCCTGAATACAGTGAAAAGTGTACAAGGGTCGCTACACCGACACCCAGGTGTAGTGTCAAATAAACAAAGGTTTTCATATGACGGATGGATGCGAATAAAGAAGTTAGTCCACAAAACTAATATTATGATAAAATTTTGGAATATAGGTACTCTCACAGCTAAATTAATAGAATTAGTTGATATTATGATTCATACAAAAATAAATATATTATGTATTCAAAAAAAAATAAATGGGTTGTAAAAAATGCTAATGAGATTGATCATAGGTTTTAAATTTTGGTATTCAAGTAAGAGTTGTACTAAAAATAGTATATATGTAATTATAGATGAGAGTTTGAAAGAAAATGTTGCAAAAATTAATAAAATTAGAGAGGATTATAGTCCTTAAGATTATTGTTGATACTAAGTTTTTTAATAAATAAGTGTTTATGCTCATCATGTAGGTTTAGAGATGGGTTCTAAGAAAAAATTATGGAATGACATAAAAGACTTAATACAAATGTTACATCTTTATTGGAGGAGATTTAAATGGAAATGTTGGTAGAGTGGTATAAAATTTTAAAAATATTTATGGTGGCTACAGTTTTGGATTGATTAACAAAGAAAGTAGAGGTCTATTAGATTTTTTATAGCGTGTGATTTTGTTATTGCAAATATTTTATGCAAGAAAAGATATAAGCATATTATTACTTATAAGAATGGATCTAATAAAACACAAGTTGATTATTTTCCTATAAGAAGAGGAAGTCATCGAGAATGTAAAGACTGTAAGGTCATTCCATGTGAGGATTTAAATACTCAACATCGATTATTAGTTCTAGATTTAAGACAAAGAGTTGCAAAATAAAGAATATTAGGAATCATTGTCGTAGAATTAGATGGGGACACCTAAAAGACACAAATAAAATTATTTTTATGAGTAATGTAATTTTAGTAATAGTAGCTCTAGTGACGAAAGACTAATTTTGGGTGATCAAATTATTAAAAGGTGTGAACGATTTAGATATCTCTGGTTTGTTGTTCAAAGCGATGGTGATATAGATAAGGATGTTAATAGTAGAATTTAAGTTGGTTGGTTAAAGTGGAGGAATGTTTCGGGCCTTTTGTGTGATAGAAAAGTACCGCTTAGATTGAAATAAAGATTTTATAAGACAATGGTGAGACCTGCAATGCTCTATGGCGTTGAATGTTGGCCTTTAAAAAAGAAGCATAATACTAAGTTAAGTGTTGTCGATATGAGAATGATTAGGTGGATGAGTGGCTTTACACTTAGAGACAAAATGTGAAATGAATATATCTGTGATAGGGTTGGTGTAGCTCCTATGACAGACAAAATTAGAGAAATTCGTCTCACATTAAGCGTCGACCATCTGATGATCCAATTAGGAGAGTAGATGTTTTAGATTTGACTTATGTTAAGAAAGACAGAGGTAGACATATGAAAGCTTGGGTTTATTGTATAAAAAATGATCTTAATTTATTAGAACTAAATGAAAATATGACACTAAATAGAACGCAATGGAGAAAAAAGATTCATGTAGCTGACCTCGCATAGTGGGATTAAGGCTTTGTTGTTGTTGTTGTTGTTGAGTAAACTTCAAAATTTTAATATTTGAGATGGTTCGTGAAGAAGGAAATTTTATATAGGATAAAGTAAAAAACACTATTAAATAAGTGGCAAAAGATATACTTGGAGAATAAAAAAATAGCTGGTGGTGAAATAACAATGTGCAAGAAAAGATAAATTATAAGTTATGTTATAAAAATTGATTTAAATTAAAAGCTTAGAGAACTAAGAAAAATATAAAATTTCCCATACAGAGTGTAAGAGAAGAATCTGTGATGATAAAAATTCAGCTTTTAGTGATCTTTATAATATGTTAGATACTAAAGAGGGTGAAACATATATATATAAATTAGTCAAACAAAGAGAAAAAAGTTAAGATTTAACTCAAATAAAGTGTATTAAAAATGAAAATCAAAAAGTATTTTTCTTAGAATAAGATATTCAACATAGGCAGGTGAGTAATTTTGATAAACTTTTTAATAAAGTTTCTGAAAATACGATCGACCTTAATAATTTTAATATCGTTAATAATAATAAAATGTTTCATTTTTACCATCGCATTAATAAAAAAGATGTTGATGGGGCTTTAAAGAAAACTGAGGTTGAAAATTCTGTAGGACCTGATGATATCCCAATTGTAGTCTGAAAATATTTAGGAGATTTGGGGGTTTCTTGGATTATTAAACTTTGTATTATTATTTTTAAAACTAAAAAGATGTATGAGGAGTGGAGGAAGAGTATTTTGGTCCCCATTTTTAAGAATACAGGGGATGCATAGAGTGTGCAAATTATAGAGGATTTAAGTTGATGTTATACTTTAAAATTATGGTGGTAATTAAACATTGGTAAAGACATATTACAAAAACTTCTCATAATCAATTTGGATTTATGTCGGACAGGTCTACTATAGAAGTTATACATTTAATGAGAGGTTTGATGGAGAAGTTCGGAGAGAATAAAAAGAATCTACATATGATTTTTATTGATTTAGAAAAAACTTACGAGAAGGTTCCAAGAGATATCCTTTGGAGAGTTCTAGAGAAGAAAGACGTTGATATGATTTATATTCAAGTCCTTAAGGATATGTATGCTAGAGTTGTTACTTGTGTTCGAACAGGAGAAGGATTGACCAAATATTTTTCTATTTCAGTTGGATTACATCCGGCTTTAAGCTCATATTTTGTAGCTTTAGTTATAGATGCTCTTACTGGACATTTACAGGAAGATGCAGCTTGGAGTACGCTTTTCGTTGATGATATCCTTCTTGTGGATAAAACTAAAGAAAAAGCTCAGGAAAAACGTGAATTATGAAGGTCTACATTGGAGTCTAAAGGTATTCGTTTGAGTAGAACTAAAACCGAATACATAAAAGGTAATTTTAGTAATAGTAGCTCTAGTATAACTGTAACTATAGGTGGTCAAATTATTAAAAGATGTGCATGTTTTAGATATCTCGGGTCTATTGTTCAAAGTGATGGTGATATAGATGGGGATGTTATTAATAGAATTCAAGTTGGTTGGTTGAAGCGGAGGAATGCTTCGGGCTTATTGTGTGATGGAAAAGTATCGCTTAGACTAAAAGAAAAATTTTATAAGACAATGGTGAGACCTGCAATGCTCTATTGCGTTGAATGTTGGTCTTTAATAGAGAAGCATAAAACTAAGTTCAGTGTTGCCGAGTGAGAATGCTTGGGTGGATGAATGGCTTTACAATTAGAGACAAAATGTGTAATGAATATATTCGTGATAGGGGTGTAGCTCTAGTGGCACACAAAATTAAAGAGAGTTATCGTGGATGGTTTGGTTACATTAAACGTCGACCATCTGATGATCCGAGAATGAGATTAGATGTTTTAGGTTCAACTTATGTTAAGAAAAGCAGAAGTAAACATATAAAGACTTGGGCATATTGTATAAAAAATTATCTTAATTTATTAGAATAAAATGAAAATATGACACTCAATAGGACGAAATGGAGAAAAAGGATTCATAAAGCCGGCCCCACTTAGTGGGATAAAAGTTTGTTGTTGTTGTATTTTTACTTTTGCTTGTTGTGTTACTATTTAGTGAGATGTCAATTTTTAGTTGTAATGTTTGAACTCTTATGTATTTTTGGAGATTCTGTAATTTTTATTTTCATGTGTGACTTATTCAACCTGGACTAATTCTACTTTAAGCCGCACAACAATATAGGGGCAAAAAGTCTTTTTAGCATAAACAATTGCAGTTGTACAGTTGCAGCACGGTTGTACAAAACAAACAAATACAATTTCCTCGCAGCAGCTACTGCACAGTAGCTTCCTGAGATAGTTGTTGCGTAGCCGCTTTTAAAAAAGTTGTAGCTGGCCCAAACAGACCATATGATGGATCAGAAACTTTTGAAAATGAGGTTTTTAGAGAACTAAAATGGTGGTGCTTCGAGGTGACCTAAGTTTGTGCAAGAACTTGGCGTCAGCCAAGATTTTGAAAACCGGACTGGACATTGAATCAGTAAAGGAAGAGATTTAAGGTTCAAAAGTTAAGCCAAGTTTGAACANCATGCATGACTTATTCAACCTGGACTAATTCTACTTTAAGCCGCACAACAATATAGGGGCAAAAAGTCTTTTATCATAAACAATTACAGTTGTACAGCTACAGCACGGTTGTACAAAACAAACAAATACAATTTCCTCGCAGCAGCTACTGTGCAGTAGCTTCCTGAGATAGTTGTTACGTAGCTGCTTTTAAAAAAGTTGTAGCTGGCCCAAACAGACCATATGATGGATCGGAAACTTTTGAAAATGAGGTTTTTAGAGAACTAAAATGGTGGTGCTTCGAGGTGACCTAAGTTTGTGCAAGAACTTGGCGTCAGCCAAGATTTTGAAAATCGAACCAGACATTGAATCAATAAAGGAAGAGGTTTAAGGTTCAAAAGTTAAGCCAAGTTTGAACCGAGGGTTCCACCAGATAACATAATAAATCATAAATTTATTTAAAAATGACATAAATTATGTAATAATAACATAATTGGTTATTTAAAAAGTTTGTTACACAGAATAATATGATATAATGAAATCATCTCTCCAATCAATTTTGTCAAATTGGATCAAACCCCTTATAATAGTGGTCTATTTTGGAGGTGATATTAAAGTTTTGAGTGTTATTTTTAGTAATATAAAAGTTGAAGTATTATATATTAAAATTAATTTCTCTTCGAATAATTTTTAGTGAATTATTCCTATNTTGGATCAAACCCCTTATAATAGTGGTCTATTTTGGAGGTGATATTAAAGTTTTGAGTGTTATTTTTAGTAACATAAAAGTTGAAGTATTATATATTAAAATTAATTTCTCTTCGAGTAATTTTTAGTAAATTATTCCTATAAAAAAAAAGATAATTAAAAATAAATAAATTCTCAAATTATTATAATAACAGTAAAATTTTCATATATTTTATACTTTGTATAATAATATAATAATAATAATAATTTATTTAGGTATTAATCACAAAATAAATTATCAATATTAATATTCATAATCTTATCTTATTTAAGAAATTCTATCTTTTATTTTCAGATAAAAATATATCTTTTATTAAGAATATTTCATGAAAAAGAAATTATATAAATTTTATTAATCACAAAATATTTTTTTATTTTTATTAATTAAATTGATTAATTATATAGTAATAATTTTATTAAATTATTTATTTCATTATGTAAATCAATATATCAAATTTAATGGTAAATAAGCTTCAAGTGTAATATTTGTGACTCTAACTAAAAAAAAAATTTCCCCGTGCTTGCAATACTTTTAGTCCGACATCTCAAATATGTATTCACTAGTTGATCTTTAAAAAAAAGGTCCAGAAAGTAGAAACTAAGTTCAATAATTCCAAACAATTGGATACCTTGTTGGATAGGTGGGCCCATGACATAATATGTTTATTTTATTGTTATATTATTCATTAGGCCTTATAGCTTAGCGAGAAAAAAAAATTGGTTTGGACCCCACACAAAATTTCAAACTCAACAAGCTAGCTATAAAAATTTGGACCAGAAAACGGTTCACCGGTTCAGTGGTTGAACTGGCGGTTCGACCTATTTTTTGACTGTTTCAATGCTGCACACTAATTTTAGCTGAACTAGACTGGCCCNTTATCAATATTAATATTCATAATCTTATCTTATTTAAGAAATTCTATCTTTTATTTTCAGATAAAAATATATTTTTTTACTAAAATGATATATTATTAAGAATATTTCATGAAAAAGAAATTATATAAATTTTATTAATCACAAAATAGTTTTTTTTTATATTTTTTTTATTTAAATAGATTAATTATATAATAATAATTTTATTAAATTATTTATTTCATTATGTAAATCAATATATCAAATTTAATAGTAAATAAGCTTCAAGTGTAATATTTGTGGCTCTAACTAGAAAAAAAAATTTCCCCGTGCTTACGATACTTTTAGTCCCACATCTCAAATATGTATTCACCAGTTGATCTTTAAAAAAAAGGTCTAGAAAGTAAAAACAAAGTTCAAAAATTCCAAACAATTGGACACCTTGTTGGACATGTGGGCCCATGACATAATATGTTTATTTTATTGTTATATTATTCATTAGGCCTTATAGCTTAGCGAAAAAAAAATTTGGTTTGGACCCCACACAAAATTTCAAACTCAACAAGCTAGCTATAAAAATTTGGACCGGAAAACGGTTCACCAGTTCAGTGGTTGAACCGGCGGTTCAACCTATTTTTTGACCGTTTCAATGCTACACACTAATTTTAGCTAAACCAGACTGGCCTTGGACCAAGTTCGCGGTCCAAACCAGTTGAAACGACCGGTTCGGTCCAGTTTTTAAAACCTTGGTGTCAACCAATCCATCGAAAGTGGCAGATGGGTTGGAGGGGCCACTACCTAGGACCAAGAAGGGATTGAGAAGGTTTGAGGAACTTACAGAATATTATCGAAAATGTGATGGGTTATAATTAGATGGCGTGGTCATGAAAGAACAAATTGAAGAAAGATAACTTTTAGTGGGGGAATGTGATGACTACGACAATTGTGCGAGAGTTGACATGGAGAATCAGACTCGAACTAGTTTACGAGCGGGAGTCACACGACTTGATTCAACAATAATTTTTCCCACCTTGAGACAATGTGCCTTTTTTAGAGGGGAGTATTGTTATATCAGTGACTGACCTAAGGGTTATTTTGTCGTTTATTAGCCTAAAAGCAATTTAGTCTTTTATTATTTATTATCGTTTAGTATAAATGGGGATAATATGCTTAGGGTTAGGATTATGCATGAGATTATTATCTTTGAGAATTAGGATTAGGATTCAGGAGAGATTTCTTACCTCTCGAGTTGTAGGAATTGGGAGAGGTCGCCTACCTCTCGAATTATAGTTGCTTATCTTTTTATTTGTGTTGTTTTGGATTAAAGAAAATATTTGATTTGCCCTAAATTTTTTGTGAGAAATTATGTTTCCTATCATTGTTCCTCATTTCCTTTTTAATAAATATACATAAACATTGATTAGAATCATTGAAGAAAGTTATGACCATTGAGTTTATGGTTTGTCATAACGATAGAGAGTTCAGGAGTCGTTTGGACAAAGTTCCCGATCTCTTATTCAGAATTAACCTCTAGAGCTAAACTCGATGTCTTCATCCTTTACTTGGTCATAAACTCTATGTGTGTTTAGAGCTGCTGCTTGTTGCGGGGAGAAATTGGTTGCTACCATTTCAAGGAGAAGATTGGTTGCTGCAGGAAAGGAGCAGACTGCTGCAGCTGCTAGGATTTTAGGAGGTTTACGAAGGAGGGCCTACAACAGGAATTGCATGGAGAATCTGGCAACAAAAGTTTAACAAAGAAGGTTTTTGCATGAAGAATTTGGAGGAGGGCCTGCGGTTTGGAGAATTCCGGTTGTAGAGAGCATTTCGGCAGCACAGGTGAACAAAGAAGGGTCTGCAAGAAGAGTATCATCTGCAGGGAAAAGCAGGTGAGGGCTTGCAATCTGCAGGGAAAAGCAGGTGAGGGTATAGTGTTTACAGTGTAGGGTCGTATCTGTTCTTTTTGTGAGTGTAATATATGTGCAGTGTCTGTAGTATCTGTCCTTTTCTGATTACCGATTCTAGAAACTTTTGGAAAAGGGTTAGAGCTGTTAATGATCTAGGGGTGAAAAGCATCACACTAATTAAATGTTGATTTTATATTTCAGCTATAAACTAAGCTGTCAAATGGTTCTCTTGCATCATTGCATGTTACCCCTCGTCTCGAACTAATATGCCACCTCGATATTTCATATGCTCATCGAACAAAATTTTATATATCTCATATCAAAAAAATAAATGAGAAAGAGGAGATTTCTAGAGGGCCTATAGGCCGGCAAAGGAGATTGGAGAGGTTCCGGCGGCAGGGAAGCTAGGATTTGTTTCACGGCTCCGATACCATGTTAAAAATAAAGCTTTGGAAGGAAAATTACTTACTTTCATCATTCACATGTACAATACATACATAGGGAAAGCATTCTCTCCTTAATTGCAAACTTACCATATATATCTAATACAAATATGGAAAGAAAATAATTCTGAAAAAAACATAAATATGAAGAGAATAAAACTAAGCAAGAGGTTTTTCAAAGTTGTCTCCAATTAGATTTCTCAAGATCTATGAGATGGCTGGTCGGTCCACCATCCTTGCTTTCCACAAAACATATACATGAAAAAGTGTACTTCACTTCATGGAAGTGGTAATAGTGCTATTTTTTATAAGAAATTAAGGATTTGAGTGCAAGTGTGAAAATACGAAAGTTTAGGTGTGAGATATGTAAATAGATAAGAATTGTGTGCTATGTATGTAAATGCCCCCTAAACAAAATGCAATCCTAACATAAGGGATACTCAAAGAAATTAAAGCTAAAGATAACAACATCCAATATGATAGGACTTGTATTTAAAAGCATGAGAAAAGACTAAAGTGAAGGGTCCAATGGGATGTTGAGTCGTTCTAGATGAGCAGTAGAGCAAGCAGCAGGATTGGATATCCTTTGGATTAAGTGATTTAAGGACTTTGCTCTATTAGGCCAGGTTTGACTATAGTTTAACCCAATCCATAGAGATCAGGGTTAATCCAAGGCTTGTTAGGTTTGTCCTAGTCATGTTAAAAAGATCCACACTTTTGATCCCCTTGAATTAGCTTAGGTTAGCCTAGCTGGATGCATTAAATCATGTTTGAGTTTTTAGTAAAACATGAATTGATATCTTAATTGAGTGAACCCAAAAATCCAACTATTTTTCTTCCAATTTCTCACCCAACATGTTCTATTATTTCCATTCAAACAAAAACAACCACATAATTTACCGAATTTCCCCTGGCATACATCAATACATTTATTAAAAAGAATACTTTACAAATAGTATTGCTATCCGTTGCATTACAAACAAGTAAACATTGAAGCAAACAGCTGCATAATCATCAAAACTTACCATTTGGGTTTCCTTGTCCAATTAATCGTGCATTTCGACCTGTTTGCTCTAGAGCATCAAGCATTGTTTTCACGGCAGTGGAACCAAAAACTCTTACTATTTGATTGCTCAAATCCACTTCAACACCTCTAACCCCTGCCAATTGGCGAGTATATAAATGAAAAAATTTGTGGGAAGAATTGATTAAAGCCCCACACAATAAAAAACTATATAGATTAACTGATAACAAAAAACAAGGGTACAAATAACTTATGAAAAAACAAGAACACAAGAATTAATGACATCAACCCAAAATTGGTTTACAGATTTTTGAAGCATGATCACCCACCTTCAAGCTTTAGCAAATTGTTCTTCACTGCCGAGACACAACCTTCACATGTCATATCCACCATAAATTCAGTCTGAAAGCAAGATGAAGTAAAATCAATCTAAAATTTAAGATAATAATTTTTTTTTTTAACCTGATGGAAACGAGTTGGCAGATATAGGTGACTGTAGCACCTGTCTTTGAGCTCAAAATGAATAAAATAAGAGAAAACAGGATCCCAACTTAAATTGAAAAAAAGAAGTAGATTCCCAAATGAAGAGTAGCAATATAAAAAGATAGTCTATAGTCAGCTAGCTATTGGGAGGGAACTGTTGCCCCTTTCCCCCTTCCTCCTATTTACCTATTACAAATATGTTGTTTGTTGAGTTGGGGCTTGATCTTATTTTTATGATTTCAGATTTCTACCTCCAGGCATTTTTCATTATTAGGGTTGTTTTCGAGAACAGATGGTGCTCCAGTTGCATCCTATTTTGAAATGGTGACGACCTCTACCTAATTCCCCCACGCAATCCTTCTTATGTTGGCTCTCCTTTAGCTAGCGCCTGCCCTTCCTGCTTCCAGCAGGCGTCCACCATACTATCTCACAGCCTCCCTACTTCCAGCCGCTTCCACCCTGCCTTCAATCATCGACCACCCAAACCCCCTCCTTCCTTGTTTCAGCCGCTGGTCAGCCCTCATCACCCAAGCCGCCAACTCAAACCATCCTCCTCATTCAATCCCTCCAACCACAGCACCACCACCGCAGTCTACGCCGTAATTGTGTGTCGTGTAGTTTTGTTGTTTTTCTATTTTCAAGAGTCGTGTATGTAACCCTTTTTAGAGTAAAGTATTCTTTCGTTGTGGTTTTTGGTTAACTCTAATATCATAGCTAGTATTTGTGCTAAACCATTATTTTACTATTATGTGTTTAATTATCGTCTAGATGAAAATTTTATGATGACTAAAGCTACAATTTAACAAAAAAAAAAAAAACAAAAACAAAAACAAGAGGTTTTGTATAGAGCTTTATATATTTAAGGGATTTTATGGCTATTGTCCAATCATGAAAGCACTTTTAGTTGAAAAATCTTTAGTACCGCCGCTCAAACTTGTCAAACCAGCTCCAACACAAAGATCAAGTATACTTAAATTTTGATCCAAAAAATTGTAGTTCATGAATATCCTTTTGAGGCAATATCAAATATCGAAAAGAGTTTGAAATTATAATACAAATCCCTATTTAATATTATTGTCCAAAAATACAAACATGAACCAAAATTTAAGCACGGGTCAAAATTTGAGCATGAGATCAAACATAAAACTTGAAATTCTAATAGAAATCAAATTTATTACTGAATCTGAAACAAAGTTATGCATGTTGAAGTTAACGAATCAACTAAATGATCTACTAACACAACGCGTAGTAAAGTATCTACCAAATTTAACATTACATCTATGGATTAGATTGAAATTGTCTAAGAATCATCTGAAAGGGAAATTTTAAGATTTGCTAAATTTTAACCAAAAAACAAAAAAAAAACTAATGATGAATGCTCCCACCTTTTGTTCAAACTGAAGCAATATCAAGTCATTAAAGATATGTATACTAGAGCTGTTACTTGTGTTCAAACTGAAGGAGGATTGACAAAATATTTTCCTATTTCTGTTGGTTTACATCAGGGATCGACTTTAAGCCCTTATCTTTTTGCTTTAGTTATGGATGGTCTTACTGGACATCTACAGGAGGATGTACCTTGGTGTATGCTTTTTGCAGATGATATTCTTCTCGTGGATAAAACAAGAGAAAAAGCTNTGAATAAAATAAGAGAAAACAGGATCCCAACTTAAATTGAAAAAAAGAAGTAGATTCCCAAATGAAGAGTAGAAATATAAAAAGAGAGTCTATAGTCGGCTAGCTATTGGGAGGGAACTGTTGCCCCTTTCCTCCTTCCTCCTATTTACCTATTACAAATATGTTGTTTGTTGAGTTAGGGCTTGATCTTATTTTTATGATTTCAGAATTCTGCCTCCAGGCATTTTCCATTATTAGGGTTGTTTTCGAGAACAGATGGTGCTCCAGTTGTATCCTATTTCGAAATGGTGACGACCTCTACCTAATTCCCCCCACGCAATCCTTCTTATGCCGGCTCTCCTTTAGCTAGTGCCTGCCCTTCCTGCTTCCAGCAGGCGGCCACCATACTATCTCACAGCCTCCCTACTTCCAGCGGCTTCCACCCTGCCTTCATTCATCGACCACCCAAACCCCCTCCTTCCTTGTTTCAGCCGCTGGTCAGCCCTCATCACCCAAGCTGCCAACCCAAACCATCCTCCTCATTCAATCCCTCCAACCAAAGCACCACCACCCCAGTCTACGCCCTAATTGTGTGTCGTGTAGTGTCGTTGTTTTTTTCTATTTTCAAGAGTCGTGTATGTAACCCTTTTTAGAGTAAAGTATTTTTTCTTTGTGGTTTTTGGTTAACTCTGATATCACAGCTAGTATTTGTGCCAAACCATTATATCACTATTATGTGTTTAATTTATGATGACTAAAGCTTAATTTAACCAAAAAAAAAAAACAAAAACAAGAGGTTTTGTATGGAGCTTTATACATTTAAGGGATTTTATGGCTATTGTCCGATCATGAAAGCACTCTTAGTTGAAAAATCTTTAGTACCGCCTCTCAAACTTGTCAAACCCGCTCCAACACAAAGATCAAGTATACTTAAATTTTGATCCAAAAAATTGTAGTTCATGAATATCTCTTTGAGGCAATATCAAATATCGAAAAGAGTTTGAAATTATAATACAAATCCATATTTAATATTGTTGTCCAAAAATACAAACATGAACCAAAATTTAAGCACGGGTCAAAATTTGAGCATGAGATCAAACATAAAACTTGAAATTCTAATAGAAATCAAATTTATTACTGAATATGAAACAAAGTTATGCATGTTGAAGTTAACGAATCAACTAAATGATCTACTAACACAACTCGTAATAAAGTATCTACCAAATTTAACATTACATCTATGGATTAGATTGAAATTGTCTAAGAATCATCTGAAAGAAAAATTTTAAGATGTGCTAAATTTTAACAAACACCCTGCATCTCCATTTGTTATTTGATTCGACTTGTGTTAAGAAAGACAGAGGTAGACCTAGGAAGACTTGGGCTTATTGTATTAAAAATGATCTTAATTTACTAGAACTAAATGAAAATATGACACTAAATAGGACGCAATGGAGAAAAAGGATTCATGTAGCCGACCCCACGTAGTGGGATTAAGGCTTTGTTGTTGTTGTTGTTGTTGTTGATGAATGCTCCCACCTTGAAATTTAAAAAGTCAAGATCAGATAAAGAGAAAATAATTCAGCACAACTAGTCTTCAAGCCAGTTGGGTTAGCTTTTCTTGTTCTTCATCCATGCATATACATCAAGATAGAATGGTTTGGAATTTTTTAGGTTCATCATCTTCTCCTCCAAAAAATTTGTTATATTATATTCATTAAAATGTTCATTAATATTCATTATATTCAGCAATAATTAGTAGGGATGCATAAAAGTACTCACAATAAACTAACTTTAAATAATGCTAGTTTTAATTTATTAAAGATGTGAAATCGTAGATATGTGGAATTCAAATGAAGTGATGAATATAAATGTCCGTATAAAAAGTAAAATTTTTTACATAAACATTCATGAATCACGCAATATATTGGAATAAATACCTATAATTAAGCAATATCAAAAAACTTTGGAATTACTTCTTTTTCTATCATGGTTGGGAAAACTAGATCGAACTGGGAGTTTGAAGCAGTTGAACATTACATAAACCATCCCGTGTAACACTAAGATGAAAACAAGATCTACAAACTTATCCTTTATTATGTTCTTTATTTGGATATTTTGTTCCTCTTTTACATGCATATGGCTTCTTTGCCAAGGTTGTGATTAGTTCGGAGAAATATCTCTGTTATAACAATTCTAATGTTGGTACTTCCTTTTTTTTTCTTTGTTATATTGGAAATTCTAAGATGGTTTCAAGAAAATCACTTATTACTCTATGACTTGGGTGTGCTAAATCATTCTAATTCTAAGGGTAAATTCTTTAATCTAAGTAATGAAAATTTTTGAGAGAAGCAATCTCTTCATACGAGCAGAAACATGCTTTGTAAAAAATTTCTTTCTGCCTATTCTTGTTTTAACTTTTGCTATTGATTTAAAATTGTGATGGATTATGCTCCAATTTAATATAATTTGATTTTTTAACAAATGCATTTATTCCTCATTGCATAGTTTTCTTGGTTACAAAATTTATATTTTTTTATTTATACTCTAAAGCCATTATATTTTCATTTGAACTGATTTCCTTCATATTTAAATATTTTATCTAAAGTAGTGAATAACTATTAAAAAGTTAAAAATTCATGACTAGCATGAATTTTGTATACTTACATAATTATGTTTTCACATTACATCTGCATTATAAACCAGAAACCTAAGATATCCTACATCACTTAAGATTTATGAGTGAAAATCAAATATTGTGAATAATATGCTCATGCACATCCTAGAAAGCCATTGAAGTGAATCCTATAAAGCCATTGAAGTGCATTATGTTGTCCCTAGTCATTCTAAAACTCTTCTTATAGCGCTCTAAAAGAGTGTATGAAATGTACTTTATAATGTTATCAAGCATCCATATTAATGATTTTATGGGTCTTAAATGAAACTAATGAAAGTTACCATGAACAAGATATTACATAATTAATTAATAAGGTGCTTTATGCAGTAAATTCACTAGAACTTTAACAATACATTGTAAGGTCAAGAAATAATTAATAATGTCAAATGCATTTTTTTTAGCCAAAAAAGTAACATAAGATACATAGTATTTAAATAGAACACCATGCTAGTTAAGTAAGTGTTCAGCCTGAATTGACATTATGGTTTTCTTATTGAATAGTTAATGCCAGGACCAGAAATGCGTAAAATACTACGAGGTTTCTTAGGGTCCGTTTGAGGCAGCTTATAAAAGCAGGCGGCGTTTTTAAAACGCCACCGTACTGTTTGGTTCACGCATTTCATCAGCTTATCTGAAACAGCGTTTGGGTTTTTACACTAAACGCAGGCCGCAGGTCGACCCCTGCAACCGGCCCGCAGGCCGCGTTTCAGAATAAGCGGCTTATCCTGAAACGCACAAGCTATCCCAAATGGACCCTTAGTCACTCTGTTTCTAATAACATGTTAAAATACCACGAAATATTGAGCCTTAAAAGCTTTAAGCTTAAATGTAGGGTATAACAACAACCTAATTTTATGAACAATCCGAAACAAGCTATCAAAGGATCTCAAATGAAAGATACTAATGTATTTTATAAAGTTGAGCAGCTTCTATGCATCAATTCAGCATAATAATAAAGATATCAGTTAAAAATTAGCACCATTCCCAAGCATATGCTGACATATTGCCAAAATGTCTCCTTCTCTTACACTAACATAAAATGCATCTACCAACAGTCAACAAAACCTGTAAAACTGCTACGTCTGAGCTGAAGGATTTCGGTCATTAAAGGTAGAATAATGTGTTAGAAAACCAAATAATGATGTGATTCAAAAGTTTAAGCTGCTAGGCTAGGTCTAACAAAAAATTCGTGCACTAAACAATCAGATTAATGTCAAATTTATGTGAAGTCAACAGGACAAATGTCAGGAACCAATCTATTTGAAATGTTATGGGAAAGAAGCTCTGGATGGACATGATGTGCAAGCAAAAAAAGGTTCATTGATTGCAGCTCTCTTGCAATCTAGTAGCACGTTTAAACTTCAATCCAGTAAAATCATCAACAAAGCGATGAGTTAAACGCGTGCGCAAATTTCCATATTAGAAGATAACGTCATATTAAAGCTTCAATCCAATTACCACTAACCTAAAATTCATCTATACAACAGTCACAATCACCCTCAAACAAAAGCTGGGATCCCGCAAATTTCTAACGGGAATTAGATCCCCAAAAATATCTTGAAATTACAAGACACAATAACCAATTAATCGGGTATGAAATCATAAAGGCAAAATAAACTCACCATAAGCTCAGGTAGAACCCTGGTTTGCTGCAGAGAAGAAGAGACCATCCGATAAGAGGAAAAGCTCCACTAAGAAAAAAGAAACTGATAATCTCAACACCAACACAAGATAATAAAGAGAAAGAACCTCATCGGGGTGCTTGACATCCACCGCAACGGATTCCATATGCAGAGCGGCGATAGGACGGAACTGATTCGAGCAGGCGACTAATGGTCTCGGAGCAGAAGCTGAAAGTAAGGAAGTGGGGAGAGGGGGATCAAACTTGAAGGAGAAGCGAGGAGAGGGGAAAAGAGTGGAATGGGAGTAGGCGGCGACGGCGAGGCCGGCGGGGACTAGAGAGGCGGTGGTTAAGTTTCTCACGAAGGATACCATTCCTTCGATTTTAGTGGGCTGCTCTGGCTGTAAGAATTGAATTCAGTAAATTCCATAAATCCATATTTCTTAATTTCAAATATTCTTAGATTTAAAAAAATATTTAGTTTAATTAAATTCAGTTAAATTTATTTGAGGTGTCTGATATAAATTTATTTGAAATACTCTTTTATTGCTCTATATCTGTTAAATCCAACTAATAAATGAATTTAGTGAATTCAGATTTAATAAACAGAAAAAGTAAAAAATTAAATTTAATTTTGCGACGGATTTATCTAACATATTTATGGTATTTAGCTAGATTTTAGTTAGATCTAACAGAAATTTTGTTTAAAGTATCATATCAAACAGCTCCTTAAACTACATGTACGAGATGATGATCACCTGCTAATGTGAAGTAGAAAATAGGTCGAAAGGCAGAAATGAAAGACGGTGTGTGAAAAATTGAGATAACAAACTCTAATGCAGCGCATTTATCCTTAACATAATGATTGAAGGCATCATCTATTATTACAGAATTATAAGTTCAAGTAGAACATAATGTCCTTTTAAGCTCCTATGCATAAGGATTTTATGCACAACGTTGTTGTATACTGCTGTATATATCATACAACAATGTAGAACAATATTATATACAAAGTTCTCATACATATGAGTTCTGCGTGTAATACTATCTCCTAATATGGAGGGCGGTTAAATTGGGCCAAGCACAATTACTAGGTTATTTAAAGTGGAATTTACATATGTCATAACTCATGTATTTTACATAATTAATATTTAAAAAAATTATTTTATTTATATAGTATTTTAAATATTTTACACTAACTTATTTAATAGAAAATTTGAATTTTGTACGCATATATTTAATGTGATTTACTTCTAGGCATACTAGTTTTGGAAATTTTTGTCATCCACTATCATTTTTCTCACTATTTCGACTTGCTAGAAAACGGTCCAAATTTAATACTATAGTAGATTTAGTGAAGAATGCCCTTTGTATTTCTTTCGTGACTGACCCTAATTTGTTACCCTCTATAGACTCTTTAGCTCATAGAAATGCTGAGATATGGAAGAGGATAATAATAGCATGCGTCGTGGTTGCCATCATGCATGCTATTTTGGATGCCCACTCCATAGATAGTTGCAATGATGATAACTATGACGACGGTCGCGATGAAGTCACATACCTAGTTGCATAGGAGAAACACTGTGACCTATTACGATCATGATAACTATGACGACGATGATAACTATGACGACGATGATGATGAAGTCACACACTTCTGCATAGGATATCTAACATCAACCAAATAATATTTCATTGTTATGGAATACACAGTTAATGACAAATAATACATATAACTAGTACATTTACAAATCATATCAAATCTGAAGGCGGGTGAGAAAAACACTATGATATATTCCTAGTTGCATAGGAGAAAATCTGACTGTCATGTGCACTCCCTTTCCAGCCCGTCATGAAAAAAGCGAAACACATGTTGAAGTCATATACCGTCATGACATTTTGAGTAGTTGAACCACTACGACCAATGTACACCACCTTGTCCCGACTGGATAGTCGGACATCGACATGAGTATCATCAATTGCACATATGCAGTTCTATTTTACAACGTTAGAAAAAAGCAGAATTTTGGAAGTTATGTTAAGAAACCAATAGTTACCTTGAAAAAAGGCATGTAACGAGATCGTTGGCAATTTCCTATGGAGTACTAGCAAATGATGGATCCATTGGTTTAACGATTTGAGTTGTCAAGCTAACAAGTGTCTGTATACCTTTGGAGAAGTAATGACTTATTGTTTCCGATGAATGCTGAAATCTTTCCATAGCACCTCTAATAGATTTATTCTGTGACATAATGTATAATGTTATAGCCAACACCTCCCTTCTAGCCGATCTAAAAGAACCTTGAAGGTCGTGATTCAGAGATAACTCGTGCAGGAGATCCATAAAAATATGTACACTCATTCGAAATATTTTGTTGAACCTTATTGGATGTCGAGAAAGCATCTCACCTACTCATTTATCCCCAATAAAACTGTACGTCATACGGGGTATACGAACACTACTAGATTGGTAATACTCCAACAACAATATTGCAATAGCTGCAACCCATGTCATTCATTTATGGTGTTCATGTTGCGAATCCATCCTAAATTCAAAAGATGTCAGTAATTTCAACAATTATTAATACATAGTATGAGCGAGAAATAAGCAAGAAAAACACGAAGCACTTAAAATAAAATTAATGACTGACTGCAACTACTTCAGGTAGAGAAGCCAAAGTTTCTAAACATTCAAAGATGGTGCTGTCAGGGACTGGAGCAGGTGATGGAGCACTAAAAGCTTCTTTGAGTCGACCAAATGAGATTTTCACAAAGGTGTCCTTTTCGTTATTTCTCCTACCAAGTCTGGGCCTCTTTGAAGCTGAATTGGACTCCCCCATCTCCCTGTGGTTACTAAGCACTTCTTCATCAGCTGTCAACGGCTTAGATGGGAATTCATCTGGTATACCTGCAAAACCCATCTCACTAGGGTTGAATGCAAATTTTCCCGTCATGACAACCCATTTAAACATAATGTCGAGTTTTTCTTCAAAGTTCGATTAAATTCCGCACTGCTTATATTTCTTCGCTGACGACATTTCCTGTGACATTGTAATGGAGGAAGGGGTTAAGTGGGTTTATTAGAGAAAAACATAAGTAATGTTAATCAAAATAAAAGTATAAAAGTAGGTTTATTACCTCCAATTTATCAGCCCACCATTTCTATGGGGTATTGATTGTCCGCTTAATGAGATCCCAACATAAACTGATACATCCACGTTTGAGCTCCTTCTAAATTTTTTATTCCTTCTTCAATTGGTCCCATTTATTTTAGAATTTTAGTTTGTCGTAATCCCTGCGAGTCAATTCTTTAAACCTCTTCACAATATTTTGTCAACCTTTCTTGTTAAAATACGTGGATGGCCTATTTCCCAATTTTATTTCTTTAATACATAGATCATAAAAAATATTTGTTACTTCTTCATCCCCACATAGCAGACGAACCCCCTTCATTCGCCTTAGACATGTTAGCACTATAAGGAACTTAAAATATAGGTACAAAGTAAATATTGCAAGTCAACAAAAAATTTATAAACATGGTGCAAATTTCTCAGTATACTAACTATAGGAGAAAGTTGTACTAAATTATGAGATAAAGAAACAAATCAAATTAAGGTTTTGCTTCATTTTTCATGAAAAAACAAAAAATAAACCTCCTCAGCCACGAAATATGGATAGTTTGAATCCAACTTCCTCCACATTACTTCTACAAAAATCATCAATTTACTTCCACAGCCATCATCAATTTACAAACAATGGAACGATTCAAAATCGCAAAAGGACTGTGAAATCCAAAAAGAAATTACCCACTAAATGATTTTCTGTGTTTTGATCCTCATTAAACAATCCTACCCATAAATTATATGCTGGCCTTTTCCATCAGCTTCCCATGACTATAATAGGAAATGGAAGTTGAAAATTACCTTAACAAAAACACAGAAAATATCATTCATGAGACCCGTCAACAACAATATTAAAAAGAAAAAACAATAAGCTCCTCGCCATGCAAAACATACAACCTATCCAGGATTTTCTGATGATTATAAGGCAAGGGTGAAAGGAAATTTTCTAGTGTCAGTCTAGCTTTGCCAAAATTAAAAATTAAACTTTGAACCCAAAATTTTAAAGCCCTCACAAAAATAGAGCAATACCTCTAGTTGATGCCTTAACTATCGTTTCATCTATTTTATTAACCTGGAAAACTCATGAACTTGCCAAAATGATGGTAACTCATTGAGCTTTTGATGCACTCACTAAACTCATGATGAAATCACCAATTTTTTATGAAATCGTCAATTTTTAAAAGAATGTTTAACAAAAGTTGTCCAAGATTAGAAATATTTCCTTAAGCCTAACTACTGCTCTCCAAGCCAATGACTTCATCAAAGAAGATGAGCAATTGTTGCCTAGCAAACTGGCTACAAGTCAGAGTATTCAATTATAATGAAATTAGGCCAAAAGTTTATGTATTTTACAACTAGAAATTAATAGATATTGTTATGCACTTTTTCTCAGTGATGTAACTCTCAAGCCACAAATCTAAGCAAGGATATACCCAAAAGTTTTGCTTGCATCTCCACCTCCCAAAAAAACCAACAAAAAAGAGGAACTTTTCGAGGATCGCAGAGGAAAGCATACCTTCAGAATCAGATAGGAAAATCGAAATGTTAGGGCTCATGACAAGGAAGGAGAGGGATATAGGAGGTCGAAAATAATACCTTGCACCGATCTCAACAGTCGAAAGGAAGGAGCAAGGAGGATCGATTCTACTGGAAAGGGCAAGGGCCAGGGAGATCTGTGATTCTCCTGGAAAGGGCGAGGCGAGGGAGATCTGCGATTCTCCTGGAAATGGTGAGGACGAGGGAGATCTGCGAAGGGCACCACAGGAAGATCTGTGAATTCTTTCCTAGTTGCAAAAATCATATGCGGGACGCGGGGGGTGTCCGGCTTGCGAAGCCATGAAAGAAATCGAGATATTAAAAAGTCGCGACACCAAAAATTTACAGTCATCGCGAATTCAAACAGGAAGGCAACATTTTCACATCACGACCGCACCCTATAAGCTGTCCCAAACGGGCACTTATTCTTTAGGTGTGATTCAAAGACAAATTTGAGTTCAACATTAATATCGCTGTGAAAGTTTTTTTTTTTCTTCCTATAACAAAACTTAAGTTATGATTATATAATCTTTATATTATAAACATTATTATCATATGAATTATATATATAAATTTTTTATCATCTTACGAGTTCTAACATTTCAATTGATTTCAATCGCTAAGTCATGCTATAACATGGTTGTATAACCAATATCTATATATGTTACGATCGATATTGATATTGGAGCCTAACTTATTTCAAATGCAATATAATTATTTTTTCTTAAGGCAATCTCATTCAGAGCACCCAAAGCATTGATATTTACAAAACAATCCTCCTCTTTCATCCATTTCTTAAATTCTCACTCAAATATCAAAATTCATAATATTTATCATTTTTATGAAATTCTTAATGATTTGAGATTGACACTTGTAAATGCAAATACCAATATTTTGAATGCCTATATGTAATTATAGCTAAAGTCAATGGGATCACATAACTTAGCCTAATGAAACAATTATACAAGATAAGAGTAGAGCAACATTGTCCATGCCACTTGGAGCACGCTATCATAATGGCCAACATCACTTTTATGTTGATTAAAAAAAATAAGGAAAAGGAAAAGGAAAAGGAAAAGGAAAAGGAGAAAGGTAGATCTAAGTTACCAATGCCCTTTTAACTATTCCACTTGTTAATGTTCAGAGAACCGCAATTATAGGAACACTAGAGCCCTATGCTAAAGTGGAAACCTACGCAGAGTGAGATATATATATATATATATATAAATTTACATGCTACACAATAAATAGATAATTTGTAAATATAGACTATTAAAATATGATTCATGTAGCTCCCTCACACAATAATTTCCAATGGCATTTAATAAACTATTTTTACGTTTTTTTTTTTTTTTTTACTAAGTCTTTTCTTTTTTCGGGGCATTTACGTGTATACATACCACAAATATCATAAGCATTTATATATCTAGCCCCTAAACTTAGTTTTTACATGTATATGACCCAAAATTTTCATATCATTGTAGCATTCTTTTTTTTTCTTTAGAGGATTGAAAATCAAAGCTCTCAATCAATAGGTCAAGATGTCTTGCATATATTTGGAAGTATATGCAAGTGATGTGTTCGTTAAAATTGAAGTTTAGACGCTATATATGCAAATGAATAGGAATTGAGTGGGATGTATGAACATATTTGTTGAAGTCAAATTTTGATGTCGTGTGTATAGGATGTCTGCTTAAACAAATTTAAGGTATGCTTCATGCACATATGACTCTCTAAGGCTCAACATACCAGGTCGAACAACCACTTTGGTCAGACCCACCCCGACCCAGTCAACTAACCACTTTGGTCCGACCGATCGCCCCGACTCAGCTAGCTAATCTTTTTGTTCTGACTGAACGCCCCAGCCCGGTCGACCGACTACTTTGGTCGGGTTGATTGCCCTAACCCGGTCAAGCAATCAATTAGGTTTGACCGGTCGTCCGACCCGATAAATCAATCACTTTGGTCCAGTCGGCCACCTTAGCTGACTGAGCTCGTTGGTCACTTTCCCTTGGGTCGACCACCCCGGTCGGCCCAACGGTTTGAACAACTGACCCACTTGCACAATGTGTGTCTTCCACGTGCATTAGTATTGATTGCATGACTTTGTATTAGAACAATCATCACTTGCACCTTTGTCGTGCATCTCTAAGCATATACCCTCATATGCAAGTGATAAGTACATGTGTCTCCCAAAGACACGTTACTCCACATTTTCTTCATGGAATTTTCATGTCACTTAGCACCATGTCACAGGTAGTTCGCACTTGTGCTTCCCACCTTTGAATGTTTGCTTGCATAACACCCTGCATGTTTCATGACTTGTGCATTTACATGTGTTGCACTTGGATTTGTGCTTCTCATACACTTATATCGCACGTTCACATATCATAGGAATGGATAGTTCATCACCGAGCGAGTCTGTTGTGTAATTCCCTCCATTAGAAGTTACATCCTTACACATCCTACGTCGCCACTCCGGACTATCGCAGGCACCCTTTTGAGTCACTACTTCCATGACATACCCATTTCTTCGAGCAAATGCCTCCACGACACTCCCAAACTTTCAAGTTATTACCTCCACGACACACTCATCTCTTTCTAACTGCTACCTCCAAGGCCCACCCACCATTTCGGGTCACTGCTTCCATGACATACCCATCATTCGAACCACAAACTCTACGACACGCCAACCCTTTCGGGTCACTGTCTCCATAGCACACGCATTCCTTTAGGTCGCTACGTCCACGACACACCCACCATTGCGGGTCACTGCCTCCACTACATGCTCACCCTTTCGAGCCACTGTCTTCAAAACACGTTGAGGTCACTGTCTCCAAGGCATACCCATCATTCGGGTCGCTGCCTCCACGGCACGCCCACCCTTTAGGGTCACTGCCTTCACAACACACCCATTCTTTGGTTCACTGCCTCCACGACACGCCCATCCTTCCTAGTCGCTGCCTTTATGAAACACACATTCTTTTGGGTCGCAGCTTCCACGACATGCCCACCCTTCCAGATCACTGCCTCCATGACACATTCATTCCTTTAGGCCACCGCCACCGCCACCGCCTCCATGGCATGCCCACCCTTCCGACTCAATGCCTTCACGACACACCCATCCTTTGGGTCCTTGCTGCCACAACACGACAACCCTTCCGGATCATTGCCTCCACGACACACTCATTCCTTTAAGTTGCCGCCTCCATGGCATGCCCACCATTTCAGTTCACTGCCTCCACGACACACTCATAATTTGGATCGCCGCCTCCATGACATGCCACTCATTTGGATCATTACCTCCACGACACACTTATTCCTTTTGGGTTGTCGCCTCTACAACACGTCTGCTCTTAAGCCACTGCCTGCATAGCACACTGCTCACCACTTCTATTATATGATTATTTTCATCTGCATATATATGTGTGCATGGAAAGTGAGTTAAGCTCGATAGGCGAGTGACATCGTGTTATTCGTGATGCCTTAATGAGAATTGTTTGTCACGTCAATCCCGACAAGCAATGCGATTTAAAACATTAGGATTGACACAAGTATGATTGTGCTAAAGATCCAAGAGATCCAACTTGTGTTATCTTGCATGTTACGTCTCTGTCTTTAATGACTCTTATTTTAAAACTAAAAAATATTTTTTTTTACTCATTACATCCGTCGTAATTTTAAAAATTATGCATGTAGCAAGCTATGTCATATGTAAAACCAACCCTTTTAAAATTCATTCTACGTGACACCCTTTAGATCAATAAGATCTTTAGGAAGGAGCAGGTGCAGCGACCCCATCAAAGTCATACGTATCCGGAGACCTTACCTTGACCACATAGATTCTGGTTAAAACACATTCTCATTAGATTATTTACAAGGCTATGATTTAGGATGCTACATAGTTTTTTTTAAGCCTCCGGCTATTATTCTTTGTTGATTTATTTTTGCTAGTCAACACTTTTGTGATTTTTGGTGTACATGCATCCTTGATATGCCTGATAGTATATTAGAACATTCTTCTATAGGGAGTCATGCATATATGCATGCGCATATATGAGTACCATTGAATGAGGGGCATGTGATGGTTTAGCTCCCTCGATAAAAATGCACAGGTCATCATATGTTGCATGTTTGTTGGTGTTCAAACTAACCTTGTTGTAATGTGATTGAGTACTTTTATTTATCATTTTCTTATGTACTTCAGAGTCCTATGAGAGTATAGTATCAGAAATAAAGTACGAGTACATGTTCAAAGGAGCCAGGTAGACGAAATCACTTGACGGGGATCAGGAGTTGCTTGTTCGTGTTCCGTACCTTAATTCTAAATCCCATTTATGTAAAGAATTAGGATGGAGCATGCATATGTGGAGTCTGACCGTCTTTTTCTTTTCGGGGATATGTTGTCGACCCAACAAAACCAACCTTTTATTATTTTATATTTAGCTTATTTTCTCGCTTTTCTCGCATGTTTGCACGCTTGAATTATTTTCCTTGTTTCTTTCTGATTGATCTGGGATGCTACAAAAACTGTAATTTAGCCTCTTCACATTAAAACTTTATTTTTTTTTACAAAAATTATAATCATAAAAGATTGAGATAATCTAAAATTTAGGATTAAAGCTGTCAGGATTTTCAAAACTTGTTTTTACTTTACTACATGACATTCGAGTCAGATTTTAAACGTGTTGCATAACATTGACTTAACCTAAGTCATATAATATGACCTTCACAATATCTAAGGACAACTCTAGATAACTACATCATTTTTCATATCCGAGAAGAAGCCCTTGTGCTTCTTTAACTTGACTGACCAACATAAATTTTTACTTAGGTGGTTTTCTAGTGCGCATTGGTCGTTAGAGGCTCTTAGACCCAGACGAGGTGTAAGTCCTTTGTTGGAAGTGTTTCCAGCTTTGTAGTTGAACCTCCATTTTCTCCTCCCTTTCCATTGGCATCCTCGCCACTTTGGCGAGTATAAGTCCCACTTTTGGAGCTCCACCTGATAGTAATAAGAATGAGCTTCATTCTTTTGACCTTAAGGCTATCAGGGTCCCCGTGAACGGTGCAATTCAAAAATTACTGGCGGGGGATCTCCAGACGTGTTGGGTCGACTACCTTCATGTCTAGATAGACTTAAGGTTCTAGTAGCTTAAGATGACGGGTCAGTGTTACCCTGACCCGGCTACCTCTACCTTATAGGGATTTCTTCTCCCTTCCTTTGACAACCTCTTTTGAGCCTTGTCGCTCCTTTTGCCTTCATTGGTATGAGCTCGACGGTTTGATTACGAATGAGCAGTCGCCCGTTTAGGATATGACGATTTGTCATCTGCCCTTATGACTCAAATGTGATTTGACATATTAAAATCCCTCTTCGGGATGATTCAGTTATTTCACTCTCTTTGTATGTCGATGATCTCATTACCCATGTGGGATCATGAGAGACTGACTCACTCTTCGCCCTGTGGCTTAGCGGGAGCTTTGGAAGCATTAGAGTATTCCACTGCAAAATAACTGTCATTTGACAACCATGTGCTAGTTGTTATTTTACATGTAAGAAAAACTCATTGAATCAAGAGTATTCTTAGGCAACCCCTAAAATGTAATTAACCAAGTGAGATACGTTCTATTTGAAGCACTCTGAACCCCAGAACAGATGAACACACCTGAATCCCTGGTTATGAGTAGCTTTTATAGGCATTCTTTCACACCGACTGAACACAAGCTATTTTGATATGTTCTTGTTCAAACGTATGTGTTTGATCTATTCTAGCGATGATTGCCTCAAAGAGGCTTTCCACGTTCTTTCTCTTGTTTGTCTGTCTTTGTTGTATGTCATACTTTTCTGGTTCCTCTCTTCTCCTGATCATTTACATGATCCATAATTAAAACTTATTCGAAAAAGAAAAGTAAGCAATGATTAATAAATTGATGACTCGTTTAAATATAGAAGGAGAAAAGAACCAAAAGAATTATTTTTTACTAATGTAGCTTATAATGGAATTCAATGTTATGTTTCTTAGTCAAATTTTATGATAGAGAAAGTTAATACATAGAATTTTATGATAGAACAACAAAGTCACGAAGATAATATTTATTTTTATATATTTTGGAAAAGTGATTAAAAGATGAGACATAATTCTAGAAATATCTCGATAAAAAAAAAATATAACTTGTTATAAACATTTTTATTTAAGTATAAATTACTTTTCTATTTTTAGACATTTGAGTTAGCTTCTATGTAAGTAGATCCAAATTAATTCACATTTTTTTAAAACAAGATATCATTATCACTAATTTTTAGGAAGTCAAATACATATTTTAATGCATAAGGTTATAAATATAAAAAATCAAAATTTAGGTGTTAATAATGTAAATGCATAGGAATTATGTGCATATATATATATATATATATATATATATATATATATATATATATATATATATATATATATATATATATATATATATATATATATNTATATATATTGAAATTGAAATTCACATCTCTCTTAAACAAATTATCTTAGGTGGGTAAAATCAGTCTTCCACATCACTATCCGGACCCCACATTCTCCGGCGAAATCTTCCGGCCGAACAGCTGAAACCAAGATTCTCCGACGAAGNATATATATATATATATATATATATATATATATATATATATATATATATATATTGAAAATGAAATTCACATCTCTCTTAAACAAATTATCTTAGGTGGGTAAAATCAGTCTTCCAAATCAATATCCGGACCCCACATTCTCCGGCGAAATTTTCCGGCCGAACAGCTGAAACCAAGATTTTCCGACGAAGTCTTCCGGCTGCTCGAGAAGCTCCACAGATCCGACGCCGTCGCCGTTGAACCCGACGATCCACCGGTGGCACACATCGCCATCGCCCTCACGCTCTCTATAAGAGCCTCCGTCCTCGTTTCCTCGCCCAATATCTCCGCCAGCTCCGCCCTGCTTATCGCCAGCTTCACCTGTCAAATTACTAATTTTTTTGTTACAAAAACAAAAGCCAAAAGAACATATTTTTATATATCAACGAACATCACCTTCCACACCCCCGCAGCCATCGCCGGAGAGTCGGCCTCCGTCTTTAGCCGCCGGGAGAAGAGAGCGGCGTGGCGGTCAAAAGATACACGATACGGCGCAGTTACGGAGGGTAGAAGAGTAATACTAGCAGCGCGGGTGGTCAACGGAAGTAAGTAGTACAGCTTGCCGGCGGCGAGATTGTCGGTGTGGAGCAGAGGAGATAAGGAAAGGTCGCGGTTTGGGAAGATGGCGTAGCCGGGAAAGGCGGCGGTGATGACTTCGGCTGTGACCGGGGCGTCGAGCTCCATTATACCGCCGTCGGGGGTGACTACTTTGATCGTCGGCGACGACGGGCCGTCGCCGCCGGCGAAGGCACAGTTCCCCATTTAATTTAGGCGTTCCGACGCGTTTTGCAAATTATATTATGCGGTGGTTGGCTGGAAAGAGGGAGAGAGTTGGACCTGCTGCTGCTTTAAGTGAGTAGATGGCTGTGAGAAACAGCGGAAATGTTGATCCATTTACGGGAAATCTGGAAAAAAATTAATGGCGTTTGCGTACATAATGTTTACCTCAATTCCTGAGTTTTTAGATGTTGCAGGGGCTGTATTTTACTTTTTTTTTTCTATATTTATACACCATAAAATTTTCATATCAAATCAAAATTACTTTTTTTAATTTAAAGAGTAAAAAAGTACAACTTTTTTTGTACGTTGAAGTGTAGGGCATTTGCCACTAGAGTCTTAGGAGAAAGTTGCAAGTGCTTTGAGTCATGTAAATTGAAGTTGGATATGTAAGCTGCTGTTGTGAGCTGCGATGATGTCCGTAAACCATTGGGGTGAGAATGTTGCATGAATTGTGAGTCATTTGTGTCATGGTTGGACCTGTAGGTTGTGTTGAAGAGCTGCGATGATGTTTGTAAGCTGCAACTACAGAGTCAAGAGTTGCATTGGCTAGAGGTCACATATGTCGTAATGGTGAGTTGTGATGGCGTTTGTAGGTCGTAGAGACTGAAGTCGAGTCGCCGAGCCTAGAGGTATTATGACATCTTATTTTGGGTGTGTTATTACACACTTTATTTGTGAGGTGTTGTTGCACTATATATGAGATGTGTTATTATATCGTCATCGAGGTTTATTGTATCATATTTAGTTTGCATCGTTATACACCATCTTTAGAAGGTGTTGTCACATCTTATGTGTGGTGCGCTGTGACACTGCCATCATGTGCGTTGTCGCATCGTATTGAGGGTGCACTGTTAGACCGTCTTTGGGAGGTATCGTTGCATCATGTGCTGTGCGTTGTACACTGTCATCTAGGGAGTGCCGTTGCACTATATTTAGGATGCATTGCCACACAGTATACTGAATAATGTATTGTTTCACCGGGTGTTTCACTATTCCACAACATAAGCTGGGATTCTCAATGCAAGTTGCAACTCCATAAGGGACTTCAATGCAAGGAACAGATAGAGGTTGATTGTGGTCAACGGTGGCCAATGGGTGGTGGCCAATGTGGTCGACAACTACAAGATCGGGAGAAATTAATTCGCCTGATCTTCGATGCAGAAACAATGCAAGCTCCAACTCCTTCTCCTGCAGGCTCTTGGTACCAGGCCTTCTTCTTAAGAGAGCTATATTTGTAAAGCTCATGTTGCAAATAAGTAAGGAATTCATATCACTCTGATCTGATTGTGTGAATATATCTCATTATTTGGACAGCGTTCGATAGACATTTGAGTGTATTAATGATGCAAGAATTAAGAAATCTTAAGCTCGTTAGATTCTTCTTGTTGAGACGCTCGACTTGAGAGTCTAAATTTATTTGATTATGAGATCGTTTGACCTTTCAATTGTGCCCGAAAAAGCTTCTAAAAGTAATTTAATGACTTGGTTTGGGCTTGATTGACTCAAATTGGGCCAGTTTTGTACCGTTGATTCTGTTTCGTCGAGCAAGGCATTTTGAGTGTAAGTTTGCTGAAAGCATAGTTTTGTACAACTTCTGGTCAAATGTTGAATAATTTTTGCTCAACTCGAGGTTTATGCCATGCATCGAGAAATTTGTAGATGATGCGTCACATATATTAGAAGATATGTATGTGAAAACTTATGGTTTACTGTTAGATATGTAAATATATTGAATTAAGTGGTAAAAATTTAACATTAGCGATTTTTTTTTATCTAATGTAAATAATTTAAATATCGTACAAATAAATAATTAAATATATAAATCAATAAAAAACATATTTATAAATTACTTTTTATATAGTTTTTAAGTGAAAAAACATTCAACAATTAACATTTACGTGCAATAGTATATTGATGGTCATATAAGTAGGATTTAGCCGCCTCTCATTCATTTGATCATGTAACTCACTGGACTTGAATCCAAGAACTGAGGATTCATCACTATTTTGTTTCCAACCAACTGTATTTTTTACAGGTAGGTTACACTTAGGTTATACCCATTGTAATTATTCGTGTAACATAAGTGTAACGTACTTGTACCTCCGAATAACCTAATATGTACGCAACTCTGCGTACGTCTTACGTACGCAAATATTTCTCGTGTACCACAACACATTATACAAATTGTTGTACAAATCCGGAATACACATATAACATTTTTACTATCTTGAGACATGACATTGTTATAAGTTTTGTATTAAAATTGTAATTAAATCTCATTCAATATTCTATACGTATTTAACCATTTGCCTTATATTTATGCGTTGGATATCTTATTTTTCTTGAATAACTATTTTATATACTTGCAACACATCTAACTCGATCAATGAGAAACTATCCAGAGCTAATGATTCACATTTTTTTATTTGTTTCCATGCATATTTGAACATTATTCGTTGGTAAGAATTTCTTTTAATCGTTTGAACCCAAATTGGCACATGTGTCGAGTTTGCTTAGGGTCTATTCGGGGCATCTACAGCTTATTAATAAGCTGCTGCATATAAATTGACCGTCTGTTTGTTTTTTGCAGTTTGAAAAAAAACTATGTTGTAACTGTTTCTGGACAAGATCATTTTGCCCATGTACTGTAATATTGTTTGCAATAGAACTGTCATACCAATATATTTTATACTTTAGAAGCAAAAATCTACTTACAGGACAAAAAATATATATATACACCTCACTTAACAGTGAGTATCATAATTACATGAACTAATAAAAAATAATTACAATAATATTTCATAATATGATAATTATATTTTTAAAATACAGACGACGTTTGCTAAACCCCTAAATTAATCGTGTCATTTACCTTCAATCCTATTCACTTTAATTTGGAGTAATTACATACATTCCACAAAATGTTAATCTATTTACATATCTAACACCTAAACTTTCATATTTACATGCATATCACTTAAATCACTAACAACACATCAAAACACTATTATATTTACTTCTTCAAAGTGAAATATATACACATCGTCATGCATAGATTTATAACACCAAAATATCATAAATGAAAATATGATTTCTTTTTTGGTGAGATATGTAAATATATACAAATTGTGTGGTATATATGTAAAATTTTCTTTTAATTTCAAGCACCATAGACATACATGGAAGAATGAATGGATTGATGAAGTATATAAGCTTAGAGATTAGCATGAATTATTATTATTCTATTTTATCTATATCGCATGAAGCACCAAAATATAAATGAATATGTATTAATATCAAGTCTATTACATCTATTCCATATCTTAAATATCTTTATTTATAAAATTATCATTTATTTATTAAAATTTAATTAATAAATTAATATATTTTTGTACGATAAAATCCAACTAGTAAAAAGCAAGTAATATTACATAGGAAGTCGTCATAAGAGGTGAAAAATCTCTATATCATTTTCTTAAGAAAGATTTGCATACATACCACTTAATTCCTATATATTTACACATCAAACACAAAAACTTTATTTTTGTAATTTCACAAAAAGTTTATAGTAGTAATAACACCATTTTTGATGTGATAAGTGTTGTACATCTACTTATAAGAGTTTAGAAGCGACATATGTAAATACATGAGATGTGTTGAAGCTTAAATGTTGAATATGTAAAAACATGCATTACATTTTTTTAAATTTCACACTGTATTTTTTACAAAATATAAAGTCTAAAAAAAAATAAAAAATCTAATCATAAACCTCAGCTTCGTTATACCTTTCTTTTTAACAGGCGTTCTCTTTCGGCAGCCTTCCCGGGCACGAGGCACCTCTCTCTCGCTCAATCCAAAGCCCAACTTACAAAAGTGACCCAAATTTCGACCCTCTGCTACCCTGTGTCATTATCCAATGACCTTCTGCCACTTGTCTTACTCGCATTGCACCTTACATTCGTGGGTTGATTCAACCCCAGTAGTTCCCATGTTTGCCCAAAGCATTTGGCACCTGAAAACACCCTATATCTTGCCCGCTTTAGCTTCTGTGGGCCCTACGCCTGTTTCTTCTCCACCTCCATGGCAAAGATGGCTTCTTTCATCTTTAACTTGCACCGAGACTCGATTCCCTCTATCCGTTCTCCCTCAAGACTCTAACTTCCTTCTTCGTCTTTCCTTTGAGGATTGTAGATGAAGAAGGCGAGATAAGTAAAAGCTTTGCTTCTCCACTTCGCCTTCTTCGAAGGTTCATCAATGGGGAAAGAAGGCCTCAGCTCATGGCTTTCAGCATTCAAAAGAGTGTTCATTTCTTCTCCCACTAAAGCTTCTAATACGGATCAGGAAGATAAGGTGAGAAGAGAAGAGAAGCAGAGAAAAAAAGGAGGATTTTTTTACGACTCACATGCTCTTTTTTGTTGCAGAAGAGAAAGAGGAGAAGATGGGCATTTCGAAAATCTCTTGTGAGCGAACAGCCGCTGAGAACTTTATTGGCAACGGCGGCGGCGGCGCCGCCGGTTGCCGTCTTGACGNTTACCCGCTTTAGCTTCTGTGGGCCCTACGCCTGTTTCTTCTCCACCTCCATGGCAAAGATGGCTTCTTTCATCTTTAACTTGCACCGAGACTCGATTCCCTCTATCCGTTCTCCCTCAAGACTCTAACTTCCTTCTTCGTCTTTCCTTTGAGGATTGTAGATGAAGAAGGCGAGATAAGTAAAAGCTTTGCTTCTCAACTTCGCTTTCTTCGAAGGTTCATCAATGGGGAAAGAAGGCCTGAGCTCATGGCTTTCAGCATTCAAAAGAGTGTTCATTTCTTCTCCCACTAAAGCTTCTAATGCGGATCAGGAAGATAAGGTGAGAAGAGAAGAGAAGCAGAGAAAAAAGGGAAGATTTTTTTACGACTCACATGCTCTTTTTTGTTGCAGAAGAGAAAGAGGAGAAGATGGGCATTTCGAAAATCTCTTGTGGGCGAACAGCCGCTGAGAACTTTATTGGCGACGGCGGCGGCGGCGCCGCCGGTTGCCGTCTTGACGGCATCGCTAACAGCAGAACAGAGGCGACGAGCCATTGCGGTGGCCGTGGCGACTGCAGCGACTGCGGAAGCTGCGGCTTCGGCCGCCAAGGCGGCGGCTGAAGTGGTTAGGCTCACAAGCTCAAGTGCGAGTTTACTGAAGGAAGACGCCGCCATTGTCATTCAAACAGCTTTTCGAGGATATCTGGTAAGAAATGCTTTTACAGCCACGCAAAAATCACAAGATGATAAAGTGATTCGATCAAACTTCCAAAAAGCTTTTTTTTTATTTTCTTATATGTTGAAATAATTAACGCAATGCCATCATTTTTAAAGCTCGTTTTCAACAAAAATGGGGGTTTTAGCTTCAGCATTTGAAACGTCATGTAGTATTTTAATTTTATTAACAGTAATAAAGCTAAAAATTAATATTATTTAATTAGAATTGAAATGTTATGTTAAATAATATAAAATTAATTTCTGGATGGGTGAAAGATGAACTTTAAAAAAAAAAAAAATTCACATGAAATAGACTTTAAATAATGAAGATAATTAATCCAACTCTCTTCTTCAATTGAAATAAAAAAACTCACTTGATAAATTCATTCCATGTGTGAGAGCCGCTCTTCCTTGAAAGAGCTCGATTGCNAGACGCCGCCATTGTCATTCAAACAGCTTTTCGAGGATATCTGGTAAGAAATGCTTTTACAGCCACGCAAAATCACAAGATGATAAAGTGATTCGATCAAACTTCCAAAAAGCTTTTTTTTATTTTCTTATATGTTGAAATAATTAACGCAATGCCAACATTTTTAAAGCTCCTTTTCAACAAAAATGGGGGTTTTAGCTTCAGCATTTGAAACGTTAAAATGCCATCTTGCATGTAGTATTTTAATTTTACCAACAGTAATAAAGCTAAAAATTAATACTATTTAATTAGAATTGAAATGTTATGTTAAATAATATAAATTTAATTTTTCTGGATGGGTGAAAGATGAACTTTAAAAAAAAAAAATGAATCTACATGAAATAGACTTTAAATAATGAAGATAATTAATCCAACTCTCTTCTTCAATTGAAATCAAAAGACTCACTTGATAAATTCATTCCATGTGTGAGAGCCGCTCTTCCTTGAAAGAGCTCGATTGTTGCCATCCCCCACAATGCTCTTAAATATTGCAAATGGCTTTCTCCTTTTCGTTTAAGTCTCTCATTCTCTCTCTTCCTCTTTCTATCTTTCTATGAAGGCAAGGAGGGCATTAAGGGCACTGAAAGGGCTTGTAAAGCTGCAAGCTTTGGTGAGAGGGCACAATGTTAGGAAGCAGGCGAGCATGACCCTGCGATGCATGCAAGCTCTTATCCGAGCTCAAGATCGAATGAGGGATCAGCGCCTCAGGCTCGCACAAGAAGCTGCAGTTGATTACGGCAGAACAGAGAAGAGAACTAATGTACTGTTTACTATTTACGTCTAGTTAACTACTAAATCACTGTTTTTACTGATACTAATTAATTATTATTCTTTCCTTCAGGTTAGAGATCACCGAAGTAGCTTCCTTGAAGGTTGGAACGAGCGCAGGCAGCACACAGTTGAAGAGATTCGAGCTATGTTGCTTTTACATGGCAGCAAGGATGTAGCTTTGAGGCGCGAGAACAATGCCCTCTCTCATGCTCTGAACACTCAACAGGCATATAAAAATCCTTTCTTTAATATTCCTCTATGAAATTTTTCATCTTTACTAAAAGATTTCCTGATAAAAATTTCATCTTTTTTGTGAAAGATTTGGAGAGACAGATCAGGTTTACTAGAATTCGAGGAAAAAGCAGAGCAGAAGGATCGCCGGACAAGGAGAAGAGCATCCACGGGGCAAAGAGACCCCATCAAGACACTAGAGGTTGATACTGGATCAAGGCACCACCAAGCTTCTTTATCTCCATCAACTCCATCGCCGTCGAGCGCTCGGAGTTTGCAGATGAGGTCTGCACCGAACTATATGTCGGCGACAGAGTCCACCATGGCGAGGTTTCGGCCACAGAGTGCGCCGAAGCAGAGGCCAATGACGCCGGAGAGGGAATGGGTGAGCTCAACAGCAAGGAAGAAGTTATTGTTTGATCCTTATTACGAAAATGATGGTTACAGTGGGAGGTTGCAAAGTCCGAGCTTTAATGGAGTAATAGGGATGAGAGTGGCGGCGCATTCAAGGTGGAAGACGGCGGAGGACTGGTGTGAAAAAAGCGGCGGCGGCGGCGGCGGCGGCGATGATGTGGCGGCAGTAGGTGGTCGGAGATGGCTCCGTTGATCGAAAGTGAGGGATTTGGGAGTCGGTCAGTGCTGAGAATCTTTACTTTTTCATTCCAAGGCGATGGGACATCATTCGGAAAGCAGTCACATCCGCTAGAAAAATCAGTTTTAAGTTGATGATGTTATTTTTTTTCTAGTTATTTGATATTTTGAAAGTTATTTAAAATGTCTAAAATATATTTTATTTTGTTCTATATTTTATGATTGAAAGTTCTGAAGGCATTTATAATTACACACATATCACTTAATTTTTATATGTAGCACACAATTTCNATTCGGAAAGCAGTCACATCCGCTAGAAAAATCAGTTTTAAGTTGATGATGTTATTTTTTTTCTAGTTATTTAAAATGTCTAAAATATATATTTTATTTTGTTCTATATTTTATGATTGAAAGTTCTGAAGGCATTTATAATTACATACATATCACTTAATTTTTATATGTAGCACACAATTTTAGTGTATTTACATTTGGCATACCTAAGTTTTTATAGTATACATATAGCACTCAAATCTTAAAATTATATAAAAAACGGCACAATTATTATTTTAAAAATGGAAATAACTTTTAATGCATGAGTTTAGACTGCCAAAGTGCTATGATGTAAATATTAAAGTTTGTGTGAAATATGAAAATATATTTATATGAATTGTGTTTTAAATTTTCCAATTTTTATGTATTTAAAGTTTAATAATTTTATTTATCTCTGCATGCAAATGTGTAATTTGTCTTTTTAAAAAATTAGTAATATTGATATATTTGATATTGTTAAAGATTTGATTGATTTGTCTGTAAATATTAAAGTTTAGAGATAGATATGTAAATACCTAAGAATTGTATGGCGTATTTGTAAAAAAAAAAAAGACTTTATTTTTTTCACAAATATTTCTTTATTGTGATGTTTAACATAGATAATTTTATGATGATTTTCGTTATAATTTTAAACTAAGTATAAAATTCTAAAAATTTTAAAATATTATCATAATTTATGATTTTATTTATGTAGTTATATGCCTTTATATATTTGGTCTGAAAAAAAAGATAGGGAAATATATACATAGCATGGAATTGTGGTTTTTGCTAATAGAAGTTTATTTATTTGAAAAGTATTTTTTTTATATTTAAAAATGCTTGTTATTTTGTATCATTTTGTGGGCTCAACTATTTTTGCTTGCTTTTAAGAGATACATAGAAAGTGGCTAAACTATTAAATATTAGTGAAGCACATATGTGGAAATGAAGGATGTCACTCTTCTTCTTAGATTTAGGATAAACTTTCTTATATTTATATTTAGAACCTTTACTTGATTAAATCGGGGCTAAAGTCATTTACTAATTTTAAATCTTAATTCTTTTAATATATTGATGATCTGGTCTAACAAACCGAAAAAATTCATTTTATCTGTGAATTTATATGAGGATGTTGATTTGGCACGAAGTTAAGGTTATGGAGTAAGGAATAGGAGCACTAATTTCACCTAGGTACACTATGATAAATATATGATAAGATCTAAAATTTAATCCCTTACAATGAAAAAAGGAGAGTATAGCTTAGCCATAATTCTATGAAGTTGCTTGTTCAAAAATTATATTTTTTTCATGAACATATTTGTTCAAAAAACTATTTTTTTTCAAACATCTATATTTTTGCATCATTATATATTAACAACATTTCTTAGCAATCATCATAGATCAATAACACAACCCATTTTGATTCTCTAAATAAATCCACCTTGAAGTTAATGACGACTAGTCTCAAAATTATGCTTTGATGTCAGCTATAAACTCAGTTTTAGTGCCCCTTTGCTTCATTACTTGGGGATGTAAAATACATGCACAAAGTCATTTACATCAATTTCAAACTTCCACACACACACACACACAAATGAAGAGAGAGAGAGAGAGAGAGAGATTGTCTATAGTTAAGTTCATATATTTATTCTATCATAGAGAAGATGTGTGATGAAAATGATGCATGAGAGATGATATTCAGAACAGATTTTCAAGTAAAAGAAATTAAAATGGTGATCTGTTGATGGAAATGGTGATGATAAGATGATGATGAGGTGAACTTAAGTTTCGGCCACCCAGACTTGTCTGCATTTGAACGATTTGAAGTGATGTTTTATGCTGTTCTTTCTATAAATACTTCTTGGTTTTCATATCGCCAGTTTACGTTTTTTTTAATCTTTATTTTAGAAAGCCATTAAATTTTTTTGAGAGTTCCGAGGTATGAGGATTTTTGCAGCTTACACCAAATGCTTGTTTGGTGGAACAAGTGATCGGTTTCTCCATTTTTCGGTCAGCTTTACATTATACCATCCAACTGTTACATAGCTTTTAAACTTTAATATATATATATATATATATATATATATATATATATATATATATATATATATATATATATATATATATATATATATATATA
>JXCR01071327.1:9316-29297 GCA_002079205.1 Phalaenopsis hybrid cultivar | reverse complement strand
GTTTATGAAGAGCAGGAAAGGTAAATTTTTGGTAATTTTCCTAACCCTATGTCATATCTTGGTGAGTCCTTAAAATTTTAATTAAGAGTGATTTCATTAAGGGAAAGGGTAAAATTTTGGTAATTTTCCTAACCCTATGTCATATCTTTGCGGGTCCTTAGAAGTTTAATTAAGGAAGATTCCATTGAGCAGAGAATAATGAAGTTTAATATGCCTCTGAGGTATCCAACAAGTTAAGAGGGGAAAGCAGGTCCATGCCTCCCTCTCACCAACTGGTGAAAAGCCTCAAGTCCATTTAAACTTATTATGTTTCTTAATGGTTTATCCTGTAAACATCCTTATTACTCAGTGAACCCTGATGTCTCAATTATCCCTAAGAATAGGGTAATTATCACTTATCACTTAATTTGATAACTATGTGGGTGAAGACCCTTAAAGAGGCAAGTTAGTGTAAGTTGAACACTTAGCCAAATTTTTAAACCTAATTGGGCTTAGTGGTGTTTCAAGGATGTTTGATTTAATTATGTTTATTTCTCTAATCCTTGTTTAATCAATTTTTGATTTAGCCTAAGTCACCACTAGCCCTTAAGACCTATGCTTAATTTTTGAAAAGGGTTAAACTTTAGGTGGTCTTGATTCATAATTTGGATTTTATTTGAAAATCAAAATAGGGGGTTAAGCTTTAAGTGGTCTTGATTCATGATTTGAATTTTATTTGAAAATCAAAATAAGGGTATTAAATTGATTAATTATTGACTTCAAAATTCATACCCCGAGGTGAGTGTCTTACTTAATTTTGAAAAGAGTTAAGCTTTAAGTGGTCATGATTCATGATTTGAATTTTATTTGAAAATCAAGATAGGGGTATTAAATTTATTAATTATTGACTTCAAAAGTCATATTTATTTGAAAATCAAGATAGGGGTATTAAATTGATTAATTATTGACTTCAAAAGTTATACCTTATTTGAAAATCAAGATAGGGGTATTAAATTTATTAATTATTGACTTCAAAAGTCATATTTTATTTGAAAATCAAGATAGGGGTATTAAATTGATTAATTATTGACTTTAAAAGTCATACCCCTGTTNCAAACCTTCCAAATTTTTTTGGAATTTTCTAAGCAATATGCTAATTATTATGTTTAATTTATGTAAATAATAGACATAAACTTGAAAAATATGGATCTCTGTTTAGAGATCTTTTTTGACTTTGGAAAAATTAAAAAATGTTCCTTAAGATAGAGGCAACAACATGTCAAAAGTTTAAGCCATGGTGAAATGTCCACATGCATGGAGAATGAAAAGACTCAAAAAAGTATTTAATTAATTAAAAATAAAATATGTATCAAATGAACTTCAAACAATTTCCACATTGTTCTCCTCTGTTCATTGAGCAAAAGAATATTTTTCTTTTATTTTTGTGATTTTTCTACACTAAGATATGAATTTTTTAAGTTAGGGCTATTTATTTAAATTAGAAAACCCCTATCTTTCTAGGTAAACACGCGATGCCACCTCATCTTAAGCGTCTCCGAAGCTCCACGCATCATCTTTTGGTTCGGCGCCGCAATCTGACTCGACAGGCACGCGTCCTACGGTTCACGTACCGAGAGTTCATCCGGTCAGATCTCATCTATTGATGCGATAAACGTGTGATTGAATGGCTCCCCGTCATCGTCCCCAAATAGGCTAACCCGTGACAGTTAACACTAAAAGCCTAATATCTCACTCATTTCTCCACTAAATGACCACGGGTTTGATCCTATGGAGTCGTCTAAGTGGGATGAGCATATCCATGCGGTAAACATGCCATTAAACTAACCCTAATAAAATGGAGAATCTAAATAGGCTCCGAAAGAAGGGAAGTTAAACACCTTTGCTCTGAGAAAAGAAGCTTTAATCAGAGGTGTTCGACACATTTGTGGGGGTCCAAGGAGGCTAGGGATTGAGCCTCTTGCTGTGGTGAAAGGTCTAGGTAATAATTTGACCAAGCTTGATTTCAGATGTTGGTCTAGTGCTATGCTAGGGGCTTTGTATGAGGAGGATTTGATGGGGCTTCTTCTTCTTTCACTGTGGTGATAGTGTGGGTGAGTTGAATTGGAGTTTGGTGGACTGTGGAGCTATGGGGAGTTCTGTCCTGGTTTTGACAGAAGTTTAAGCTCCAAATTGAGCTTCCACATTGGGGATTAGTTGGAGGAAAATGGTTGTCCTGAGCTGCAGAGGACTAAAAGAGGTTGTGGGATCAATTTGGAGGTCTCTCTTTGAGAAAATTTCAGCAACTCTTTCCTTGGACATGGAGGTGAGCTTTTATAAAATGGTCAATGATGGCTCTGTGGGTCAATTGAAGGGTGCAAAGTGCTGCCTATGTGGAGGGCAGAGAGGCTCTAAACTTAAAATTGGATGAGGTGGCTCATGATTTGGCCATTTTCTGGCGACTAGGCCAGCCGACAAGGATAGGGAAGCTGGCCAAGGGGTCAGGTGAGCCAGGGGGAGGCTCAAATATCACTTAGCCCCAAGGGTTAGTCATAATGGTGAGGATATTGGCTTAAGACCCAAAAATGGGCATGAATCCCTTAATTTGGGGATCCATTGGTCCATAGCTTGGTTTGGTGGGTTTTTTAAGGTTTAGCTTGTTCCAAATGAAGGGCTTGTGGTTGTGGTGATCTTTGGTTGGCCAATTTGACATGGTTAGGTTAATTTTTGGTAAAGGGGTCCATGTAGGTCTTTATGGCAAAAGCTTGGCTTTGGGCTAATCTAGCCATGACCTTGAGGCCAAATAATTGATCAAAATTGTGTAGATGGTTATCATGAAGATTTTTGGTGAAGACTTAAAATGATTTTGAGTTCAATTGGGGGCTCAATTTGAAGGATTTTTGGATTTTGGTCAATTTGGGCATGTTGTGCTAGACTTGGGTCTAGATTGGGCTAGGCTTGGGCTAAGTCCAAATTGATTATTGAGAATGGTCAATAGGAATGTGATGAAGAGTTTTCAACATGAATTGGGTGCCAATTTTGGGGTTAAGGCAATCAATTTGGTGGAATTTTGAGGTATGGCAAATTTATGGTAAAATTGGAAATTTTTGGATTTGGGTTGAAGTTAAATAAAATTAGGCTTCACCAAGGCCAATTTAAGGTTAAGTTTGATTTTTAGGAGTGTTATGAAGAGTTTACTATGTAAATCAAGACCAATGGAGTAGGCCATGGGGTTCAAATTGGTGGAAACAAGTCATGGGGCTAAAATTAGGGGTTTTGGATCAAAAGTGGGCTCAAAGAATGGGTCAATTGAGCTTGGATTTGGTTTAGATTGGTCATATGAAAGGTGAATTTGAGTTTATAAGTGAAATTGGGGGAGATTCGGCTCAAATTGATGGACATTTAAGGTAAATTTGGGGAAAATTGAGCCTTTAAAGGCAATTTGGGGGTTTTAGTTAAAATGGTCAAATTGATCAAATTGGGTCATGTGGTAGTTGAGAAAAATGAAAGTTAAAATATTTGGAAGGTTTTGGAAATTTTTGGGATTTTTTTGGAATTTTTGGAATTTTGGGCTAAGGAGGGGCATTTTGGTAATTTGATAATTTTTTGGTGATTTTGGGTAATTTGGATATTTTCAAAAGGTTTGAAATGATTTTTGAACAAATTTGGGTATTTTGGGTAAATTTTGGAATTTTGGCCAAATTTAGGGTTTCAAGGGTACTTTGGTAATTTGGGGAATTTTGGGGCAAAATGTGAGGTTGAGTGTTTCTGGTAGAATTGGGGTGCAAACCACCATAAATGAGCTATGGACCAATGGGAACCTCATTTGGGTCCTCTATGTACCGGTCTTAACTAAACCCTGGCCTAGGGCTAGTAGGTTTAGAGGACCATCTACATGAGTTTCCCAAAGGATTAAGGGATCAAAGTCAAGAAATTTTGGGTTTGTATTTGTGAGTGATTGTTAGCGATTGTGAGTAAGGTGAGTACCTTAGCTTTAGACCAACACCCAGAGTCAACTCTAAGGGCAAGCAGTCCTATGGGAGTTCTTCTTGGGCTCCCCCTTAATGACCCCACCTACTAAGTGCTAGAGGTTAGGACCACTATATGGAACTTCAAGTTGAGTAAAGAGGAGTTTAGAATTTCTTATGGTGAGGGTTCCTTTTCCAGTTTTCTAGGAATAGTCAATAGGAAATACCTATGGCCAAACCCTAGGTTACTAAAGAGAAAAACTAGACCTCAACCAAAAGTGAGGTCAACAAATGGACCCCCAATAGGTGTGATGTGCTGGGCAAGCACTCCGCACGTATTTGCATTGACCGACGAGATCAACAAAACCAATATAGAATCCTAAGTCAACAGACACAAAAGGAGTGTAGAAATTGAGTGTGTTATTTGTTTTCTCTAAGGAATTAGCAGGTGAATATTTGATCGAAATCAAGAAGTAGGAACTCTAGCTGGGGATTGGAGAGTGGGTTTTGAGTTATTAGATTTCAGGTTTTTCATAGAGGATGGGACTCAATATGTAAGTACTAAACCCAAGGTGGGAATCAAAGTTTAGGTATTAATTTCAGAAGTGGGTCGGAAGTTAGGGACCAACCTTGAAAGAAGAGAGGAATCAGAAGTTAAGGATTGATTCCAAAATGAGAATTAAAAGTTACTGATCAATCTCAAAAGAGAGAGTCAGAAGTTAGGGACCGATCTCAAAAGGAGGAAATCAAGAGTTAAGGGCAGATTTTGAAAATGAGAATTGAAAGTTAAGGATCAATCTCCAAAAGAGAGTTGGAAGTTAAGGACAGACCTCAACAGAAAAGAATCAGAAGTTAAGGACTAATTCCAAAATGAGAATTAAAAGTTAATGATTAATCTCAGGAAGAGAGTCAGAAGTTAAGGACCGACTCAAAAAAGAAAGGAATAAGAAGTTAAGGACTGATTCTAAAATGAGAATTGAAAGTTAATGATCAATCTCAAGAAGAGAGTTGGAAGTTAAGAACCGACCTCAAAAAAATGAATCAAAAGTTAAGGACTGATTCTAAAATGAGAATTGAAAGTTAATGATCAATCTCAGGAAGAGAGTCGGAAGTTAAGGATCGACCTCAAAAGAAAGTAAATCGGAAGTTAGGGACTGATTCTAGGATTGAAAGTTAAGGATCAATCACAGAAGAGAGTCAGAAGTTAAGGACCGACCTCAAAAGAGTGAATCAGAAGTTAGGGACTGATTCTGAAATGAGAATTGAAAGTTAATGATCAATCTCAAAAGAGAGAATCAGAAGTAAAGAACCAACGTTGAAAGGAGGAAATCTGAAGTTAAGGACTGATTTCTAAAATGAGAATTAAAAGTTAATGATCAATCTTAAGAAGAGAGAGTCAGAGGTTAAGGACTGGCTCAAAAAAGAAAGGAATCAGAAGTTAATGACTGATTTCAGAATGAGGATTGAAGGTTAATGATCAACCTCAAAAGAGAGTCGGAAGTTAAAGACCAACCTCAAAAGAGTGAATCAGAAGTTAAGGACTAATTTTAAAATTAGAATTGAAAGTTAATGATCAATCTCAGGAAGAGAGTCAGAAGTTAAGGACTGACCTCAAAAGAATGAATCAGAAGTTAAGGGTTGATTCTAACATGAGAATTAAAAGTTGATGATCAATCTTAGGAAGAGAGTCAGAAGTTAAGGACCTACCTCGAAAGGAGGAAATCAAAAGTTAAGGATTGATTCCAAAATGAGAATTGATGGTGTTAAATCCAATTATTGTGTGAAAAAGTTGACATTGTTGAAGAAGATTTGTGAAATTTTGTGAGGTTTTGTGCAGAACGTGAAATTCTACGGGGATGTTAAGAGAATTAGTGCAAACAAAGATAGTTGTATTGCGCGAACAAAGAGCAAGAGACCTCAAAATCGAGAGAATCCACTGAACAGATTTATTATCTTTTCTTGTTGTTTTTAACACGTTTAATTTTCAAAATATGTTTTCAAAAATTTAATTTTAGTAGGTTGATTTTTTTTCAAAAAGAGAGTTGTTTTATTATTTTTTTTGTTTGTTATTTTTGTTTAAATTTTATTATCATCAACTTTTTTTTGTTTTTTTCTTTGTTTGTTGTAATCCCGAACCAAAGCATGGTCCGTAGCTTTTATCCATAGCACAAAAAGGCAATTGAAAAAACAGACAAATTTTTGAAAGAAACTTCATTCATCTGCTCCAATAAGGTTTATAGGTTGAGTGCAGGCCAAAGCCTCAAACAGTACAATATGTAGATTGCATCAAAGTACATCCAAAAATAGGTCATGCCAAGTACATATCATAAACTAAGAATGCTTAATACATATCATATATGTTGTAATGTAGTGAACCAAAATGGAAAGGAATCATCTGAATGCTCTAACGGGGCAAGCTCCTGATCAAGCTTACCTTCTAAGCCACGCTACAAGACAAGAGTTCCCTTTGCATGTGCTTAAAGGTGCAACCCTCTCATAGCTCGTATGGTAGAAGTTCTTTCAATTCTGGATCTGGTTGAAATCCATATGGCATTTTACTGTTGTCCATTCATTGAAAGGTCACGGGCACCCTACGGTGTCACACCCCTAGAATACCGTGTTTGGGGACGTTTGGCCCATTTCCTTTAAGGACTAGCACTAAACCAACAGGCAGCGGAATTTCTATAGCTCCTCTAAATTTGCCAAAACCAATGATATCAATTTCTTTTCTAAATAGAATATTGCTTTTGCTAATGAATGAGACCATGCAGAAAAGCCTCACGAAGTCATTATGATCAATGTGCGAAGGTATGCAGTCACCTTCATCGTATATGTTGATGATGCAACTGTTAGGGATGCAATTAGCTGGCAGTATACTCCATCTGACCATTCTTTTAATCATCCATTTTATCATTGGAGGTAGTGGATCCACCTGATCATGTTTGAGAATCCCGGGAGGATTTCCTTGTCTATCATTGGTGAAGTTGTAGCAGCAGCCGCAATGGATAGTAATCCTCCTCTTTCCTCGCATCCACTTTCTTGGCTTGGAATAGGTTCTTTCCATTAGTAGACCTACTCGACCTCTATCTCTCAGGTGAAAAATTCAGTCGAGAATGCTTTGTTCATCACTTTCTAAGAAGAACTTGGTGTATAATTCCAATCCCTCTAATATGTTGATGAATCTCCCTTGCACTTCTTCGTAGACTTCAAAATTCCTTTTGTTTACTTTGCTTATTCTGTAGTATTATGTTGTACTTATGATTGGCGGCTGTCGAGGATGTTCCCTCATTTCAATGGCGGCGGGAACCCAAGTTGGTGTTGTTTTCATCTGCAGCGGAATGTATGACTCTCTGTCTGACGGTACTTATGGCTTTGTACCCCACGGGACATATGGCTCTGCATCCATCGGGTAATCGATGGTCTGAGACCCATCATCAGTAGATGCGTACTCCTCTAATGTGTTGTAGTGTTGTAGGTGTAAGACATTGCAGTCCGGGCACTCCACGAATACCCTTAACGCTGACGCTCGTGCTGGTATCTCGGTGTTGCAGGTAGGGCAACCCATACACAGAACATCTGAAGCTGGTAGTATTTCTGGTTCTGTAACAAATCCTGACTCATCATCTGTAGTAGGCAGGCTGGAGGAGGTCTCTTTCATGCTCGGATCATAGATATGCCCCTCAGGGATAAGAGTAAGCAAGTTCTCTCCTCTTTCTGGCGTCTTCTTTCTTCTCATAAGAAAGCCCTCAGCTTTCGGTGGCTAGCATTTCTGCGTTGAGTTCTTTTGTAGTGGCTCGTCTGGAAATCTTCCATTATCGGCAGTGACTAGGACTCCAGCCAGCGTAGTTATCATGGACAGTTGGCGGCTGTGCCCCTCCATCGGGTCATGTTGTACCATCACATTCTTTCCCTTCAGTGATGAATTGTCTTTGGTGTTCAACCTTAGCAGTGAGGGCAGCCCTTCTTTTTCTCGTAGGCTGATGACATCCATTAGATGCCTCTTATAATCCATGTTGACATGACTAAATTTCATGTCAATGTCTATGGTACCACTCTACGGCGCCATCTCCTCATTGAGTGCGAGGTTCCAGCCATCTTTAAAGGCAAAGATCAGCCTCTGGCCTGACATTTCTCTGCAGATGATAGAAAAAAATGTCAGTGAACTGAAACTTTGCGTGAACAAGAACAAAACAAAGATTTATTAAAGAAAATTTAAGTTTATTTTTGTGAAGAAGTCATTTATTTGTGTATGCATTTTGTTTAATTTAGCAGAATATTAGGTTTAAAAAGAGAAAATTGAAGTGTGTAATTTTCAAAAATTTTCATTATGTTGAGGTTAATTTTGTTACAAAAATTTTGGACCCGATCACAGACATTTGGCCACATAGATAATCCCAAAATAATCCAAATTTCAAAATTTTCAAAATATCAAATCAAGTGAAGGCAAGCAATGTCAGGTTGCGTAGTATGTCTTCAGGTATCGTCTGTTGATTGGTAGCATGCGTTTTTGACCCCGAAAATCTACTAACTAGTAGGCTCCTCTTGCATAGACCTTTTCAACGACAAATGGTCCCTCCCAAGTTGGCTCTTATATTTTCAATGTTGTGGCGGTGAATTTTATCTTGGTTGATTTTAGTTTTGGTTTTGGTTTTTGGTTTTGGTTTTGTGGCTATCCTAGTAGTTTTGGTTTTCATGCAGGGTGACATTATTGTTTAGCATGCAAGTTTTCTAAGCATAAAAAGTATAGTATGAAAGTACAAAAAAGACGGCATTATAAACTATAAAAAAATGTACCACCACTTGAAACTCAAAATGCAAGTGAGAGCATTTTATATAAAGCAGAAAAGTAAGGTTTTAATGATCTACCCAACCCTAGGTCATATCTTGGTGGGTCCCTATTAATTTGATTAAGGATGATTTTGTTAAGCAAAATATATTAAGTTTAGTAGACCTCCAAGATATCCAACAGATCTGGCGAAAGAAGCAGGTCCATGCTTCCCTTTCACCGCCTGGTGAAAAGTCTCGAGCTCATTTTTAAACTTAATATGTTGCTTAATAACCCATTCTGTAAATACCTTTAATGCTCAGTGAACATTGATGTTTCAATTATCCTTAAAAGTAGGGTAATTATCACTTATCCCTAACATGAGGATTATGTGGGTGAAGACCCTTAAAGAAGCGAGTTAATGTTATTAAGGCACTTAGCCAACTTTTTAATTTGGGTTTGTAGTGTTCTAAAGGGGTTCAATTTTTAATTATGTTCACTTTTCTAATCCTCCTTTAACCAAATTTGATTTAGTTTAGATCACTACTAAGCCCTTAAGATTTTAGTAGATGTCTTGGTTATATATATTTTTGAAAAGATTGAATTTTTAAGTAATGATGATTCATTTTCAAAAGTTTTGAAATTAATTTGATCATCAAATAGGTGTGTTAGATTAGTGAGTTATCAACACCTAAAATCATACCCCTAAGTCTAGGATCATTTAATTGACTAGACTTCAAAATTTAGATAATTTAAGGAAATTACAAGTTTATCATTCCAATAATAAAAATGAGATTGGTTTCTACCAATTAATCCCCTTGTGTTTCAATCATCCAAATATGTTGATTAGGATCAGAGGTTACCCATTCCCCTTTCCTGAAATAAGCCTAAATGTTAATAAAGGCTAAATTTCCAAAATTACACTTTTGCCCCTAAGTCTCTATCACTTCATAATTTATCAAATTTAATTTAAATGACTTTGGTGTTTTTATCCTACCTTAATCATGGGTCAATTAAGATATGAGAGGAGAAAATGTAATTTTTCAATTTTTAATTTAATTTACATATTTATTTTTATGCAAAAATAAGATTTATCAAAGAAAAAACCATAACTTGATCATGGAAGAGCCTAATCTTTGAAATTTTTATGGAGGTAGAATTGGACTAGAGAACTATTCGGGCTAAATTTAATGATTTATTGAATTATATTTAAACTTTAAGAAGTATTTTAGTTTCTAGAGTATTTATTAATTATAAAATATTTTAAATGTGGAAAATTAAATTTTACATTTTTATTAAATTTTTATAAAGGCAAGGAACCCAGAGAACAAATTTCACATTTTTTTTAATTGTTAGAATTATTTTAGTGAAAATCTATTTTTAGCCTTTAAAAATTATTTTAAACTTCAAAATTCAATATCTTCATTTAGAAAATTAGAAAAAATATTCCAATTGTTCCTAAGTTCTTAGGAAACAATTTAGAACATTTTCATGAATTTTTTTATTTTTTTGTGATTTTTATCATTTTTAAATTATTTAAATATTTAAAAATAGGCTAAAATGAAGTTTTTTATTTTAATTACCATTTTCTTTTTAGAAAATTCCCCTGATCACGGAGAACTCCAAAAACTAATTTTTATAATTTTTTGAGTTATATTTTAATTGCTAAAAATCATTTAGTGTTAAAAATGACATTTAACTTAGAAAAATCAATTTGAGTTATCAAATGAGCTTCAAATATTTTGAAATTTGTATGGGGAGTTCTCTGAACTTCAAATTTCAGTGGAGAGTTAAAATAAAGTGATTAGATGTTTATGTTTCCCAAAATTGATTTTCTTTGTGTCTTAGGGTTTGTGAAAATTAAGTGCATTTTTAAAGAGTTGGCTCATGAGACATTTTTCAAAGGGTTATTTGGTCATGCCAAACCTTCAAAAATTTTCTTGAAATTTTCTAAGCAATATGCTAATTATTATGATTAATTTATTCAAATAATAGACATAAACTTAAAAAATATGAATCTCTGTCTAGAGATCTTTTCTGACTTTGAAAAAATCAGAGAATGTTCCTTAAAATAGAGGCAACAACATGTCAAAAGCTCAAGTCATGGTGAAATGTCTACCTGCATGGAGAATCAAAAGACTCAAAATAGTATTTAATTAATTAAAAATAAAATATGCATCAAATGAACTTCAAAAAATTTCACATTGTTCTCCTCTGTTCACTGAGCAAGAGGATATTTTTCTTTTAATTTTGTGATTTTTCTACACCAAGATATGAATTTTTGAAGTTAGGGTTATTTATTTAAATCAGAAAACCAATATTTTCCTATTTAAACGCGCGACGCCACCTCATCCTAGGTGTCTCCAAAGCTCCAAACGTCGTATTTTGGTTCGGTGCCGCCATCCGACTCGGCAACTACGAGTCCCGCGGTTCACACACCAAGAATTCATCCAGTCAGATCTCATCCGTTGATAACATAAATGCGCGATCGAACGGCTCCCCTTCATCGTCCTCAAATAGGCTAATCTGTGACTGTTAACACTAAAACCCTAAGATCTCACTCATTTCTCCACTAAATGACCTCGGGTTTGATCTTATGGACTCGTCTAAGTGTGACAAACATCTCCATATGGTAAACATGCCATGAAACTAACCTGAATCAAATGGAGAATCAAAATAGGTTTTGGAAGAGGGGAAGTTCAATACCTTAGCTCTGAGAAGGGAAGCTTCAATCAGAGGTGCTCGACACATTCGTGGAGGTTCAATGAGGCTAGGGATTGAGCCTCTTGCTGTGATGAAAGTTCTAGGTATGAATTCGACCAAGCTCGATTTCAAGTGTTGGTCTAGAGCTATGTCAGGGGCTTTGTATGAGGGGGATTTGATGGGTCTTCTTCTTCTTTCACTGTGGTGATGGTGTGAGTGAGTTTAATTGGAGTTTGGTGGACTGTGGAGCTATGGGGAGTTCTATCCTAGTTTTGGCAGAAGTTTGAGCTCCAAATTGAGCTTCCACATTGAGGATCAGTGTGGGAAAATGGTTGGCCCGAGCTGAGGAGGACTCAAAAAGGTTGTGGGATCAATTTGGAGGTCTCTCTTTGAGAAAATTTCAGCACCTCTTTCCTTGGCCATGAAGGTGAGCTTTTATAAAGTTGGTTAATGGTAGCTCTATGGGTCAATTGAAGGGTGCAAAGTGCTGCCTATGTGGAGGGTAGAGAGACTCTAAACTTAAAATTTGATGAGATGGCCTCAAGGTTTGAATTGGCTTTGGATTTAGGGGAGGTGTCTCATGATTTTGCCATTTTTTGGTGACTAGGCAGGTCGGCAAGGACAGGGGAGCTAACCATGGGGTCAGGTGAGCTAGGGAGAGGCTCAATCAGTCATAATGGTGAGGATATTTGGCTTAAGACCTAAAAATGGGCATGAATCTCTTAATTTGGGGATCCATTGGTCCATAGCTTGGTTTTGGTGGGTTTTTTAAGGTTTAGCCTTGTCCAAATGAAGGGCTTAGTGGCTATGGTGATCTTTGGTTGGCCAATTTGACATGGCTAGGTTAATTTTTGGTAAAAAGGTCCATGTAGGTCAATTTGGCCAAAGCTTTGGTTTGGGCTAGGCTAGCCATGACCTTGAGCCCAATTAATTGATCAACATTGTGTAGATGATTATCATGAAGATTTTTGGTGAAGACTTGAAATGATTTTGAGTTCAATTGGGGGCTCAATTTGAAGGATTTTGGGATTTTGGTCAATTTGGGCATGTTGGGCTAGACTTGGGTCTAGATTGGGCTAGGCTTGGGCTAAGTCCAAATTGATTGTTGAGAATGGTCAATAGGAATGTGATGAAGAGTTTTCAACATGAATTGGGTGCCAATTTTGGGGTTAAGGCAATCAATTTGGTGGAATTTTGAGGTATGGCCAATTTAGGGCAAAATTAGAGATTTTTGGATTTGGGTTGAAATTAAATTAAATTGAGGCTTCACCAAGGTCAATTTAAGGTTAAGTTTGATTTTTAGGAGTGTTATAAAGAGTTTAGGATGCAAATTGAGACCAATGGAGTAGGCCATGGAGTTCAATTTGGTGGAACCAAGTCATAGGGCCAAAATTGGGGGTTTGACTTGGATCAAAATTGGGCTCAAAGATGGGTCAATTGAGCTTGGATTTGATTTATATTAGTCATATGGAAGGTGAATTTGAATTTAGAATTGAAATTGGGAGAGATTGGGCCCAAATTGATGGGCATTTGAGGTAAATTTGGGGAAATTTTGGTCTTTAAAGGCATTTTGGGGGTTTTGGTCAAAATGGTCAAATTGGTAAAATTGGGTTATGTGGTAGTTGAGAAAAATGAAATTAGGAATATTTGAAAGGTTTTGGGATTTTTTGAAATTTTTGGAATTTTCGGCTAAGGAGCGGCATTTTGGTAATTTGGCAAATTTTTGGTGATTTTCAGTAGTTTGGATATTTTCAAAAGGTTTAAAATGATTTTTGAAAAAATTTGGGTAAATTTGGGAATTTTGGCCAAATTTAGGTTTTAAGGGTGTTTAGGTAATTTGAGGAATTTTGGGGCGAAGGGCCAAGTTGAGTATTTCTGGTAGAATTGGGATGCCAACCACCATAAATAATCTATGGACCAATGGGAACCCCATTTTGGTCCTCTATCTATTGGTCTTAGCTAAACTCTGGCATAGGGCTAGTAGGTTTAGAGGGTCATCTACATGAGTTTCCCAACGGATTAAGGGATCAAAGTCAAGAAATTTTGGGTTTGTATTTGTGAGTGATTGTGAGTGAGGTGAGTTCCTTAGCTCTAGACCAACACCTAGAGTAAACTTTAAGGGCAAGCAGTCATATGGGACCTCTCCTTGGGCTCCCCCGTAATGGCCCCACCTACTAAGTGCTAGAGGTTATGACCACTATGTTGAACTTCAAGTTGAGTAAAGAGGAGTTTGGAATTTCTAATTGTGAGGGTTCCTTTCCTAGATTTTTAGGAATAGTTAATAGGAAAGACATATGGCTAGACCCTAGGTTATTAAAGAGAAAAACTAAACCTCAACCAAAAGTGAGGTCAACACTAACTAAAGTGTCATAGTGATAGGAGACACTTCTCTTAATCCAAACCTTCTAAAAATAGATAATGCAATAAGTTTAATATTTGCTTCAAGATTACATAAAGCTTTTCCATAAAACCTCTCTCCAATTGCAAAAGGGATTGTAAAGCTCTGAGGATCCTTAAGTTTATGAGGAAGCTTTTTTTAAATTATAGAACTGCACTCCTCACTGAGCGTAATTGTCTCATGATCTTTAAACTTTCTCTTCTTATTAAGAATGTCTTTCACGAACTCTGCAAAACTGAGAATTTGCTTCAAAGCCTTAGTAAAAGGATAATTAATAGTTAGTTTCTAAAATAATTTCAAAAATATTACAACTTGTTGATCCAACTTCTACTGTTGAAGTTTGTAAGGAAATGGAGGTGGTGGTTTTTCTAAATTAGTCTTAGTTGGAGAGACTGGTTTTTGTAAGTCTTTAGAGATAACCTCCAAAGGTTTTTCAGTTTCCATAGTCTTCTTTTCAACCTTGATTTCTTTTCAAACTACATCCTCCAACTTTTTTTCACTCCTTAATTGGATAGCTTTAACATGCTCACTTTTCTTCTCCTTAGGTTTAATCTTAGTGTTGCTAGGAAGAGTTCCTTGGGACCGATTGCTAAGAGAGTTAGCAATCTATCCCAATTTTCTCTCTATATTTCTTTTTATTGCACTTTGACTTTGTAATTGATTCTCTATCCACAACACAACCTCCTCACAAGACAACTTCTTCTCCTTAAATTGTGGATTATTGTTAAATCCTAGAGGACATAAATGTCTATTGTTGGTACTACCCTGGTTATTCCAATTTTCTAAAGAATTTACCTGATTATTTTTGCATTATTTGTTTCCTCCACCAGAATTATTATTCCAATTGAAATTGGGATGACTTTTCCAACCAGAATTATAGAAATTAGAGTATGTGTTGTTAGGTATGTTGTTAATTGCATTTACAGTTTCAAATGATGAAGTGTTGGAATCAATCATTTGTCAAAATAAATTTTCCTCAATTACTTAAGGTACTTGAAGTTGGTTCATTCCAAATTGATCTAGCTTCCTTGATATTACTACTACATAAGTGTCGGCATTATTTCGGGTTGGTTTGTGGGTTGCCCGTAAGAAGCTGTCGGCCACCGGAATCAAAATCCCGTCGCCCTGTTTGTGGGGTTGCCCGTAAGAAGCTGTCGGTCATCGGAATCAAAAATCCCGTCACCCGCTTCGAAGGACGTTGAAGTATGAAATCAAACTGACCTCATATTTTTCATAGTTTAAAATGAAAGAGCATTGTACATCAAATCCTGTATCTATCCCGAAGGATAAACACAAGACTTGAGGGTGAGGCTTGATCAGACAAACTAAGGAAAGTATGACATCCATTTGGTCTGTGAAACCTTTGTATTTGCCGAAAAGTTCCCCAATTTAATATAAAAGATTAAATAGGATTTATATTAAGCTGGGTTTGGGCATGCTTCCTATAAGGGCGAGCCCCTATAGTTAATTACATCCTAAATGACCAAAGTCACTTAAGAAGATTCCTATAAGGGCATGCCCCTATAGTTAATTACATCTTAAATGACCAAAGTCACCTAAGAAGATCTATAAGGGCAAGCCCCTATAGTTAATTACATCTTAGATGACCAAAGTCACCTAAGAAAACTTCTATAAGAGCAAGCCCCTATAGTTAATTACATCTTAAATGACCAAAGTCACTTAAGAAGACTCCCTTTCTATAAGGGCAAACCCCTATAGTTAATTACATCTTAAATGACCAAAGTCACCTAAGAAAACTCTCGAAAAAATCAAGAAATATTATCTTCAAGGAATTTCAAAGGGTAGGACTCTTCAACAAAATCAGATGTAAGAAAAATTTATCTTCAAGGAATTTCAAAGGGTAGGACTCTTCAACGAAATCGGACGTAGAGGTGTGAAAGACAAGGAATTTCAAAGGGTAGGACTCTTCAACAAAATCGGACGTAGAGGTGTGAAAGGGGATTAGTATCTTAAATGACCAAAGGCACCTAAGAAGACTCTCGATAAAAATCAGGAAATATTATCTTCAAATCCTAAATGACCAAAGTCACCTAAGAAGACTCTCGATAAAAATCAGGAAATATTATCTTCAAAGAATAGCTGGGTTTGGACATGCTTCTTATAAGGGCAAGCCCCTATAGTTAATTACATCTTAAATGACTAAAGTCACTTAAGAAGACTCTCGATAAAAATCAAGAAAAATTATCTTCAAGGAATTTCAAAGAGTAGGACGGTTCGAGAAAAGCTTCCTATAAGGGCAAGCCCCTATAGTTAATTACATCTTAAATGACCAAATGGTTCGGACATGCTTCCTATAAGGGCAAGCCCCTATAGTTAATTACATATTAAATGACCAAAGTACCTAAGAAGACTCTCGATAAAAATCAGGAAATATTATCTTCAAGGAATTTCAAAGGGTAGGCTGGGTTCGGACATGCTTCCTATAAGGGCAAGTCCTATAGTTAATTACATCTTAAATGACCAAAGTCACTTAAGAAGACTCTCGATAAAAGTCAAGAAAGTAGTTAATTACATCTTAAATGACCAAAGTCACCTAAGAAGACTCTCGATAAAAATCATGAAATATTCTTAAATGACCAAAGCCACCTAAGAAGACTCTCGATAAAAATCAAGAAAAATTATCTTCAAAGAATTTCAAAGGGTAGGACTCTTCAACGCTTTGAACATGCTTCCTATAAGGGCAAGCCCCTATAGTTAATTACATCTTAAATGACCAAAGTCACCGAAATTCCTATAAGGGCATGCCCCTATAGTTAATTACATCTTAAATGACCAAAGTCACCTAAGAAGATCTATAAGGGCAAGCCCCTATAGTTAATTACATCTTAGATGACCAAAGTCACCTAAGAAAACTTCTATAAGAGCAAGCCCCTATAGTTAATTACATCTTAAATGACCAAAGTCACTTAAGAAGACTCCCTTTCTATAAGGGCAAACCCCTATAGTTAATTACATCTTAAATGACCAAAGTCACCTAAGAAAACTCTCGAAAAAATCAAGAAATATTATCTTCAAGGAATTTCAAAGGGTAGGACTCTTCAACAAAATCAGATGTAAGAAAAATTTATCTTCAAGGAATTTCAAAGGGTAGGACTCTTCAACGAAATCGGACGTAGAGGTGTGAAAGATCTTCAAGGAATTTCAAAGGGTAGGACTCTTCAACGAAATCGGACGTAGAGGTGTGAAAGGGAATTGGTTCAAATTGGGAACATTTTATTGTACAATCCAAAGAAAGAAAAACTAGGGGATGTCACGGATCCAGAGGAGAACCCCGGTGACTTCCTAAGCTATCCTAATGTTTGGCTTCAGTTTTGAGGAGAAGTATTTATGTGTTTCATCCTGCCAATTTTATTATTTTGGGCTTACATTTGTGTGAAATGCTCACACAAATAGCCTAGAAGATGTGAGGATTTAGATATTAGTTAGGGCTTACATTCGTGTGAAATGATCACACAAATATCCTGAAAGATGTGAGGGCATCCTGCCAATTTTATTAGTTAGGGCTTACATTCGTGTGAAATGATAACACAAATAGCCTGGAAGATGTGAGGATTTAGGTCAAGGGCTTACATTTATGTGAAATGATCACACAAATAGCCTGAAAGATGTGAGGATTTAGGTCATACATTCGTGTGAAATGATCACACAAATAACCTGGAAAATGTGAGGATTTAGGTCGTGACAAACGACGAAATGATCACACAAATAGCCTGGAAGATGTGAGGGTTTAGGTTGTGACAAACGACAACCTTTTCGTGTGAAACGATCACACAAATAGCCTGGAAGATGTGAGGGTTTAGGTTGTGACAAACGAAAATCTCGAATGATCACACAAATAGCCTGGAAGATGTGAAGATTTAGGTCGTGATAAACGACAACCTCGGCTAAGACGAGTTAGGGCTTATATTATATAGCAGGGCTATACAAAGGCCTAAAGATAAGGTGATGCAAATAGCCTGGAAGATGTGAGGATTTAGGTCATGACGGACGACAACCTCAGAATCCTAAGATCAAATAGCTTGGAAGATGTGAGGATTTAGGTCGTGACGAACGACAACCTCAGAATCCTAAGATCAAATAGCCTGGAAGATGTGAGGATTTAGGTCATGATAAACGACAACCTCGGAATCCTAAGATGTATAGCCTGGAAGATGTGAGGATTTAGGTCGTGACAAACGACAACCTCGGAATCCTAAGACGGTATAGCCTGGAAGATGTGAGGATTTAGGTCGTGACAAACGACAACCTCAAAATCCTAAGATGATTTAAGAGTATATTGTATAGCAGGGCTATGCAAAGGCCTAAAGATAAGGTGAGGATTTACGTTGCATGAGAATAGCAGGGCTATGCAAAGGCCTAAAGATAAGGTGAGGATTTACGTTGCATAAGCAAGAAAAAAGGGCTATGCAAAGGCCTAAAGATAAGGTGAGGATTTACGTTGCATAAGAAAGCAACCTCGAGGTGGGCTGTACAAAGGCCTAAAGATAAGGTGAGGATTTACGTTGCATAAGCAAGCAACCTCGAATTCCTAGGTCTTTGTTGTTTAAGTCTAAGGAAGGAAGATTAGTTAGCTGGGGAAGACAGGTTTTGCTGTTGAAGATGGTCGTGCTGCCCACCAGGCTAGCNAAGGGTATTTTAAATGACTTGACCTATGAAATTATTTCCAAAGGTTTCTCTAGTCATGGTGGACCTTCCAAATTTTTCTTAAGATTTTATAATCAATAACTAATTTCCATGATTATTTTAAAGAAATAATGTGGAAGATCTTGAAAAATATGGATCTCTATATAGGAATCTCCTCTAACTTTGGAAAAATCAGAGGATGTTTCCCCCAATAGAGGCTACAACATGCCAAAATTCCAAGCCAAGGTGATCTGCCAATATGCATGGATAATTAAATGATCTCAAGAGAAATTTTTCTTAAGTGTTTAATTAATTAAAAATATAATATGCATCAAATGAATTTGAAATTTATTCCACATTGTTCTTTTCTGTTCATTGAGTAAGAGGATATTTTTATTTTATTCTTGTGATTTTTCTATACAAAGTTATGAATTTTCTAAGTTAAGGGTATTTAAATAAATAAAAAAAACCCTATTTATCTATTTAAACTGCGCGTGCTGACTAGATCCTAGGCAGCTCCGAAGGCATGCGTGGCGCACTCTGGTTGGTCGCCGTCGTCCACGTAGCTTGCTGACTCAGCTCGCTGTTTATGTCCCGAAGCGCTATCCGGCTCGATCTCCCCCGTCCATTTGATACATGCTTGATCGAACGACTCCCCATCATCATCCTCCCCATCCATTTGATACACACTTAATCAAACGGCTCCCCGTCATCGTCCCTGATAGAATGATCTCGTGTTCAATACACGCGCGGATAGACGGCATCCGTTCATCGTCCCCAATAGCCTTAACCGAGAATCAATTTGATACACGCTCGATCAAACGGCTCCCCGTCATCATCCCCGATAGAATGATCCCGTGCCCGTTCACACTAAAACCTTAAGATCTCTGCCTAGACTCAACCAAATCACTTTGGGTTTGATCCTATGACACTAAAACCTTAAGATCTCTGCCTAGACTCAACCAAATCACTTCGGGTTTGATCCTATGGATAAAACTCTCAGCCTAGACTCAACCAAATCACTTCGGGTTTGATCCTATGGACTCGTCTAAGTGAGACCAACACATCCATATGGCTAATATACCATGAAATCAAGCCTAAGTAAATGGAGAATCAAAATAATCTTGGGAGGAGGAGAAATTTTATACCTTTGCTCTGAGAAGGGAGGATTCAATCAGAGGTGCTCCACACGTTCGTTGGGGTCCAAGGAGGCTAGAGATTGAGTCCCTGGTCTTGGTGTAAGGCCTAGGTATGATTTCGACCAAGCTCGATTTCAGGTGTTGGTCTAGAGCTATGGTAGAGGCTCTGTGGAAGGGGTATTTGATGGGGCTTTAGCTTCTTTCACTGTTGTGAAGGTGTGGGTGAAGTTAATTTGTGTTTGATGGACTGTGGGGTGTATTGGGTTCTATCCTGGTTTCTGGCAAGGTTTCAAGCTCAAAATTGAGCTCCGGCAATGGGAATGGGTCAGGAAAAATGGTTGGAATGCACTGAGGGGATCTTAGGGAAGCTCTGTGTGAAGTTTGGAGA
>JXCR01071323.1:242866-342122 GCA_002079205.1 Phalaenopsis hybrid cultivar | reverse complement strand
ATAATTTCAATTTTTATACTGAATCAGTTCAATACTTTTGATTCATAACTTTTCAAAAATTGATTCGATAATTTCAATTTTTATACTGAATCACTTCAATACCTCATATTCATAACTTTCAAAAATTGATCCAATAATTTTNTAATTTGATTTTGGTGGAGTTTGGAGCAGTGCCCTGATTTTGAGCTCAATTTTGAGCTCAAAATTGAGCTCATAGAGGAGGCTTTGAGGGCAATTAATGGTGCAGCCCTTCTTCTCTATGCTTAGAGAAGAATTTTTGATATTTTAGAGGAGGTTTTGCTAATCTATGGTAGCTCTTCCTTGTTTGGCCGTGAGCTCTCCTTTCTTCCATAGCCATGGCCATGGTATTTTTATAGAGCTAGATCAGTTAGGATGCTTGAAAATCAAGTCTAAAGCTCATGATGAGCAAGAAAAATGGCACCATAGGAAATTGCCAAGTGTTGGTGAGTAATTTTGTTTTGCAAGAAACTTATCCTTTAAGGTTAAAAAAAAAATACTTACCTAAGTGATAAATATCATGGCTAACCCATGGTTAACTTAACTTAACTCTAAGATCTAGATTTTAGCTAAGGTTAAGCTTGATTGGGAATACCAAGTTTGATTTTCATTATATTTTGGTCATGGGCTAATATGACCAAAAATGGGTTTAGTTTTTTTTAGCCATGTCAATTGGCTCAATTGAATATTGTATTTGGTGTAGGAGACCATGAGGAACAACTTTCATGGAGGAGAAAGTCATTTTGAGGTCAATTGGTTAATCAATTTGGTGGATTTTTGGTTTTAGACCCATTTGAAAAGTCATTTTGAGGTCAATTGGTTAATCAATTTGGTGGATTTTTAATTTTTGACCCATTTTAGCATGTTGGGCTAAGTTTGGTTCAAACTTGGGCTAGCCATGGGCTAAGTCCAAATTAATTATTGTGTTTGGTGTAAAATGTCATGATGAACAACTTTCAAGCACGATGAAAGTTGTTTTGAAGTTGATTAAATGGTCAATTTGGATGGATTGTAATGGGTTTTGGATTTAGACCCAAATTAGGCATATGGGACAAATTTGGGTCAAACTTGAGCTAGCTTTGGACTAAGCTCAAATTAATTATTATGTTTAGCCACAAATGACCTCACAAAGGATTTTCAACAAAAATTGGATGTCAATTTGAGGTTTAGGGCATTCAATTGTTGAGATTTGGGGTGTTAGCCAATATTAGGGCTAATTCGGGATTTTGGTCAAAGATGGTCAAATTGACCAAATTGGACCATGGTATAGTTGACAAAATGAAATTGTGAATATTTTGGATTTATTGGGAATTTTTAGATTTTTGGGCCATGGAGGGCCATTTTGGTAATTTGGCCATTTTTTGAAATTTTTGTCAATTTTGGCAAATTTGGATGTATTCAAAGCTTTTGGAATGAGTTTTGATTAATTTTGGGTATTTTGGCAAAATTTGGGAATTTTGGCCAAATTTGGGTCCCAAGGGCAGTTAGGTAATTTGGAGGTGCCTAGGGGCAAAAGGCCAAGTTGGGCATTTCAAGTGCAATTGGGTAGAGAACCATTTTGATTGAGTCGTGGACCAATGAAATCTCCATTTTGGGTCCCCATATATTGGTCTTAGGTAGGGTATTGTGAGGGTATTGTGACGGTATGGTGAGGGTATTGTGAGGGTATTGTGAGGGTATTGTATACCTTAGCTCCAAACCAACACACAGGGTCAATCGTAAGGCTAAGTAGTCCTATAGGAACTCTCCTTGAGTTCCCTCATAATGATCTCACCTACTAAGTGCTAGAGGTTAGGAACAATATGTGGAACTTAAAGTTGAGTAAAGAGAAGAGTTTTGAATTTCTAATGGTGAGGATACCTTTTCTAGTTTTCTAGGACTAGTCAGTAGGAAAGTCCTATGGCTAGACATAGGCTACTAAAGAAACTTTTAGACCTCAACCAAAAGTGAGGTCAGCACCTGATGAACAACTCTATGCTGTTACCGAGTGGCATATATCGTTTTATGCAGATATAGTTAACTATATAGTATTATTCTTCCATACGGACTAAAAAACCACTAGAAAAAGAAATTTATGTATGATGCAAGGTTTTACTTTTAGGATGAACCATATTTATTTAAGAAATATAGTTATTTAGTCATTCAAAGATTTATACCAATTAATGAAACCATAGAAATTATATAAAAATGTCATAAATTTGAATTTGGGGGACACTTTAGAATAGATAAGATTTCTTTTAAAATTCTACACTCTCGATTTTATTGGCCTACATTTTTTAAGGATGTTAATAATATGTGAAAACATGTTATCGATGTCAGAGAGTATGCAATATTTCTAAAATAGACGAAATTCCCCTAAATTTTACTTTAGAAGTTGAAATTTTTTATGTTTGGGTTTTGGATTTTATGGGACCATTTGTACCATCTTCAGGAAAGATATATATCATATTGGTTGTGGATTATGTGTCTAAATGGTTTGAATCAATAACTTTGCCTCATTGTGTTGCTCTGAGTGTTTCAAAATTTCTAACCAAAAATATTTTTAGTAAAATTGGACTGCTAAGAGTGATCATTACTTATGGGGAAAGTCATTTTATNTTGCCTCAATGTGTTGCTCTGAGTGTTTCAAAATTTCTAACCAAAAATATTTTTACTAAAATTGGACTGCCAGGAGTGATCATTACATATGGGGAAAGTCATTTTAATAATTTTAGAATGGACACATTTCTTAGAAAATATGGAATTAGACATAGGACCACAGTTTATTACCCTCAGACTAGTGGACTAGCAGAAGTATCAAATCTTGAAATCAAAAAGAATTTTGGAGAAAACTATGCATCCAGGGCTCATCCTCAAAGGAGATTAAATTCTATGATGAAAGTAATGGTAAAAAAAAANAAAAAGAATTTTGGAGAAAACTATGCATCCAGGGCTCATCCTCAAAGGAGATTAAATTCTATGATGAAAGTAGTGGTAAAAAAAAAANCAATCCTAAAGCCAAGTAGTCCTATAGGAACTCTCCTTGAGTTCCCTCATAATGATCTTACCTACTAAGTGCAAGAGGTCAAGATCATTATGTGGAATTTCAAGTTGAGTAAAAAGAAAAGTTTTGAATTTCTAATGGTGGGGGTGATCAATATGTGGAATTTCAAGTTGAGTAGAAAGAAGAGTTTTGAATTTCTAATGGTGGGGGTACTCCGGGGATTCTTCTTGAATTCTCTTATAATGATCTTACCTACTAAATGCTAGAGGTTAAGATATGTGGAATTTCAAGTTGAGTAAAAAGAAGAGTTTTGAATTTCTAATGGTGGGGTACCTCTTCAAATTTTCTAAGACTAGTCAATAGGAAAGTAGACTTGAGTTCCCTCATAATGATCTTACCTACTAAGTGCTAGAGGTTATGACCAATATGTGGCAGTCCTCTTGAGTTCTCTCATAATGATCTCACATACTAAGTGCTAGAGGTTAAGATCAATATGTGGAACTCAAAATTCCCCCACAATGATCTTACCTACTAAATGCTAGAGGTTAAGGTCAATATGTGGAATTTCAAGCTTATAATGATCTTACCTACTAAATGCTAGAGGTTGAGATCAATATGTGGAATTTCAAATTGAGTAAGAAGAGTTTTGAATTTCTAATGGTGGGGTACCTCTTCTAGTTTTCTAAGACTAGTCAAAGAAGAGTTTTGAGTTTCTAATGCTAGAGGTTAGGACCAATATGTGGACCTTCAAGTTGAGTAAAGAGAAGAGTTTTGAGTTTCTAATGGTGAGGACCAATATGTGGAACTTCAAATTGAGTAAAGAGAAGAATTTTTGAGTTTCTAGTGGTGATGCATTTCTAGTTTTCTAAGACTAGTCAGTAGGAAAGTCCTATGGCTAGACCTAGGCTACTAAAGAAACTTCTAGACCTCAACCAAAAGTGAGGTCAACACCTGATGAACAACTCTATGCTGTTATTGAGTGGCATATATCGTTTTATGCAGATATAGTTAACTATATAGTAATATTCTACCATACAGACTNAAAAGGCCAAGTTGGGCATTTCAAGTGCAAATGGGTAGAGAACCATTTTGAATGAGTCATGGACCAATAAAATCTTCATTTTGGGTCTCCATATATTGGTCTTAGGCAGGGTATTGTGAGGGTATTGTGACGGTATGGTGAGGGTATTGTGAGGGTATTGTGAGGGTATTGTGAGGGTATTGTATACCTTAGCTCCAAACTAACACCCAAGGTCAATCCTAAGGCCAAGTAGTCCTATAGGAACTCTTCTTGTGTCCCCTCATAATGATCTTACCTACTAAGTGCTAGAGGTTAGGGATCAATATGTGGAATTTCAAGTTGAGTAAGAAGAGTTTTGAATTTCTAATGGTGGGGTACCTCTTCTAGTTTTCTAAGACTAGTCAAGAAGAGTTTTGAGTTTCTAATGGTGAGGGTACCTTTTCTAGTTTTCTAAGACTAGTCAGTAAAAAAGTCCTATGGCTAGACCTAGGCTACTAAAGAAACTTCTAGACCTCAACCAAAAGTGAGGTCAACACCTGATGCACAACTCTATGATGTTACTGAGTGGCATATATCGTTTTATGCAGATATAGTTAACTATATAGTAATATTCTTCCATACAGACTAAAAAACCACTAGAAAAAGAAATTTATGTATGATGCAAGGTTTTACTTATAGGATGAACCATATTTATAAAAGAAATATAGTTATTTAGTCATTCAAAGATTTATACCAATTAATGAAACCATATAAATTATATGNTAGAAAAAGAAATTTATGTATGATGCAAGGTTTTACTTTTAGGATGAACCATATTTATATAAGAAATATAGTTATTTAGTCATTTAAAGATTTATACCTATTAATAAAACCATAGAAATTGTATAAAAATGTCATAAATTTGAATTTGGGGGACACTTTAGAATAGATAAGATTTCTTTTAAAATTCTACACTCTGGATTTTATTGGCCTACATTTTTTAGGGATGTTAATAATTATGTGAAAACTTGTTATCGATGTCAGAGAGTATGCAATATTTCTAAAATAGATTNTTTAGGGATGTTAATAATTATGTGAAAACTTGTTATCGATGTCAGAGAGTATGCAATATTTCTAAAATAGATGAAATTCCCCTAAATTTTACTTTAGAAGTTGAAATTTTTTATGTTTGGGGTTTGGATTTTATGGGACCATTTGTACCATCTTCAAGAAAGATATATATCATATTGGTTGTGGATCATGTGTCTAAATGGTTTGAATCGATAACTTTGCCTCAATGTGTTGCTCTGAGTGTTTCAAAATTTCTAACCAAAAATATTTTTACTAAAATTGGACTGCCAAGAGTGATCATTACTTATGGGGAAAGTCATTTTATTAATTTTAGAATGGACACACTTCTTAGAAAATATGGAATTAGACATAGGACCACAGTTTATTACCCTTAGACTAGTAGACTAGCAGAAGTATCAAATCTTGAAATCAAAAAGAATTTTGGAGAAAATTATGCATCCAGGGCTCATCCTCAAAGGAGATTAAATTCTATGATGAAAGTAATGGTAAAAAAAATTTTTAAAGTGGTTGGATGATGGGATTATTTATGCAATTTCAGATAGTGCATGGGTTAGTCATATTCATTGTGTTCCTAAGAAAGGAGGAGTGATTGTAGTCATAAAAAAAAGAATGAACTAATTCCAACAAGAAAATTCACTAGATGGTGAATTGTATTTATTATAGAAAATAAAATACCGCCACTCAGATGGATCGCTTACCTTTACCTTTCTTGGACCGAATGTTTGATAGGCTAGCAGGACATGAATACTTTTGCTTTTTGGATGGATATTTTGGTTACCATTAAATACTTGAAGGAACTAGAAAAGACTACATTTACAAGTCCATATAGGACTTATGCTTTTAGAAGAATGTCTTTTGGTTTATGTAACACACCTGTNTTATTATAGAAAATAAAATACCGCCACTCAGAAGGATCGCTTACCTTTACCTTTCTTGGACCGAATGTTTGATAGGCTAGCAGGACATGACTACTTTTGCTTTTTTAATGGATATTTTGGTTACCATTAAATACTTGAAGGAACTACAAAAGACTACATTTACAAGTCCTTATAGGACTTATGCTTTTAGAAGAATGTCTTCTGGTTTATGTAACACACCTGCAACTTTTCAAAGTTATATGATGTGTATTTTTTGTGACTTAAGTGAGAAAGGAATTGAAGTGTTTATGGATGATTTCTCAATTTTTGGAACCTCTTTTGATTCATGTTTAGATTATTTTGTGAAGGTGCTAAAACTCTTTGAAGAAATGAATTTAGTTTTTCAATTGAGAAAAATATCAATTTGTGCTCACAAAAGGGATTTTATTGCAACATAAATTTTCTAAAATGTTATTGAAGTGGATAAAGCAAAAATTCAAATTATTATTGAATTACAACCTCATAATTCAAAAATTGTCGTTAGAAGTTTTCTCGTAAATGTTGGATTTTATAAAAGGTATATTAAAGATTTTTCTAGAGATGTTAAGCCTCTTTGTCATTTCTAGAAAAAAGATACCAAATTTGATTTTAATGATGATTGTCTTAAAGCTTTCAATCTATTAAAGAAAAAAGTTAATTACTGCACCTATCATTATTTCACCTGATTGGGAAAAACTGTTTGAATTAATATGTGATGCAAGGAATTACGGTATTGGAGCTGTTTTAGGACAAAAATATGATAAGATTTTTAAAGTTATATATTATGCTAAAAAAACACTTAAAAAAGCTAAAATTAATTATACAACAACTGAAAAAGAGTTGTTGGCAATAGTACATGCTTTTGATAAATTTAGAACTTATTTACCTAGAGCTAAATATATTGTGCATACTGATCATTCTGGTTTTCAATATCTTATGTCAAAAAAGGATGTGAAACCAAGATTAATCAGATGGTCCTTCTTTTGCAAGAATTTATTTTAAGATAGTGGATAGAAAAGGAGCTAATAATCAAATTTTTTATCATCTGTCAAGACTTGAACAATGAAAAGAAAAGAACAATGAAGATAACATAAATGAGAATTTTCCTGATGAAAAACTCTATGTCGTTGCTCAGTTGCATATACCGTGATATGCAGATATAGTTAACTACTTAGTAATATTCTACCATGCAGACTAAGAAGACACCAGAAAAATAAATTTATGTATGGTGCAAGATTTTATTTTTGGTATGACCCGTATTTATATAAGAAATGTCGTGATTTAGTCATTCGAAGATGTGTACCAATTATTGAAACAATAGAAATTATACAAAAATATCATAAATCTGAATTTGANATTTTGAAATTTGGTGGAAATTTTTCTTCAAATTTACTTTAGATGACTCCTAAGACAAAGAGAGGAAGAGGATGAGAATCCTATGACAGTGCCAAATTTCTGTGTAAATGCAAAAATTTGTTACAATGAATTTTCATTTTCAAGAAAGTTTATTACAGAGCAAAGTTTTGATAGACTTGGCGGAGCTATAGAGAATCTTATTGTGGTCATCAATGAGATAGTTTTTGTTACTTTATTGTTGTTTCCGTCATTGTTGTGGTATGAGAATTTTTTGCAAATTTACCTGAAGTAGATGATGACGAAGTGTTTGTTCCAGGAAAAGGAGTAGAGTTTATTACTGAGTGGATTAATGTGATATATGGTTTGCCATCTGCGATTAATTGTTTCTATTTAGAGTTCATTCCATTTAAGGCAGAGTTGGATCAGATCGTGGCATATTTTACTGATGGTCCTGGAGCCTAAAAGATTCAGAGTGATCGTAAGGTAAAATTTTCTTCTTCTAAGCTCAATGACACTTCAAAGGCATGACATTATTTTATTTATGCTCATATCCTTCCTTTGAATCATTTATGTGAAGTGACTAAAGAAAGAGTTATTTTTGTTGACCTCACTTTTGGTTGAGGTCTAGTTTCCTCTTTAGTAACCTAGGTTCTAGACATAGGACTTTCCTATTTACTATTCTTGAAGGACTAGAAAGGAACTCTCACCATTAGAAATTCTAAACTCTTCTCTGCTCAACTTGAAGTTCCACATATTGGTCCTGTCCTCTAGCACCTGGTAGATGGGTTCAATATGGGGGAGCTCAATGGAAGTCCCCATAGGATTGCTTGGCCTTAGGGTCAACCCTGGGTGTTTTTCTGGATCTATTTCACTCACTTGCACTTGCTTTCACTCACATTCACTCACAACCCAAGCATACCTAACTTTAATCCCTTGATCTTTTGGGAGACTCATGTAGATGGTCCCCTAGACCCACTAACCCTAAGCTAGGGCCTAGCCAAGACTAGTACTTAGAGAACATAAATGGAGATTCCATTGGTTCATGGCTCAAATAGGGTGGTTGGCACCCCATTATCACCAAAATACCAAACTTAGCCTTTTGCCCCCAAATCTACCAAACTTACAAAAATACCCGCAAACCCCAAATTTAACAAAAAATCCCAAAATTACACAAGCTACCAAGTTTGCCCAAACATCGTCTCAAACCATTTGAAACTACCCGAATTGCCCAAAACTTCCCAAAATTGCCAAAATTACCAAAATACCCCTAAATTTGCCAAAATTACAAAAATACCCTCGGTGGCCCAAACTTTCCCAAAACCCTCAAAATTATCTCAAATGTCCCTAAAACCAATTTGTACCCTTCAATTAAACCCAAGTTGATCAATTTGACCAATTTTGACCAAAAGCCCCGNTTTGGTGGAAATTTTTCTTCAAATTTACTTTAGATGACTCCTAAGACAAAGAGAGGAAGAGGAAGAGAATCCAATGACGGTGCCAAATTTCTGTGTAAATGCAAAAATTTGTTACAATGAATTTGCATTTTCAAGAAAGTTTATTACAGAGCAAAGTTCTTATAGACTTGGTGGAGCTATAGAGAATCTTATTGTGGTCATCAATGAGATAGTTTTTGTTACTTTACTGTTGTTTCTGTCATCGTTGTGGTATGAGAATTTTTTGCAAATTTACCTGAAGTAGATGATGACTAAGTGTTTGTTCGAGGAAAAGGAGTAGAGTTTACTACTGAGTGGATTAATGTGATATATGGTTTGCCATCTGAGATTAATTGTTTCTATTTAGAGTTCATTCCATTTGAGGCAGAGTTGGATCAGATCGTGGCATATTTTACTGGTGGTCCTGGAGCCTAAAAGATTTCGAGTGATCGTAAGGTAAAATTTTCTTCTTCTAAGCTCAATGACACTTCAAAGGCATGACATTATTTTATTTATGCTCATATCCTTCCTTTGAATCATTTATGTGAAGTGACTAAAGAAAGAGTTATTTTGTTGACCTCACTTTTGGTTGAGGTCTAGTTTCCTCTTTAGTAACCTAGGTTCTAGACATAGGACTTTCCTATTTACTATTCTTGAAGGACTAGAAAGGAACTCTCACCATTAGAAATTCTAAACTCTTCTCTGCTCAACTTGAAGTTCCACATATTGGTCTTGTCCTCTAGCACCTGGTAGGTGGGTTCAATATGGGGGAGCTCAATTGAAGTCCCCATAGGATTGCTTGGCCTTAGGGTCGACCCTGGGTGTTTGTCTGGATCTATTACACTCACTTACACTTGCTTTCACTCACATTCACTTACAACCCAAGCCTACCTGACTTTAATCCCTTGATCTTTTGGGAGACTCATGTAGATGGTCCCCTAGACCCGCTAACCCTAAGCTAGGGCCTAGCCAAGACCAGTACATAGAGAATCCAAATGGAGATTCCATTGGTTCATGGCTCAAATAGGGTGTTTGGCACCCCACTTTCACCAAAATACCAAACTTAGCCTTTTGCCCCCAAATCTACCAAACTTACCAAAATACCCGCAAACCCCAAATTTGACAAAAAATCCCAAAATTACACAAGCTACCAAAGTTTGCCCAAACATCGTCTCAAACCATTTGAAACTACCCGAATTGCCCAAAACATCCCAAAATTGCCAAAATTACCAAAATATCCCTAAATTTGCCAAAATTATAAAAATACCCTTGGTGGCCCAAACTTTCCCAAAACCCTCAAAATTATCTCAAATGTCTTTAAAACCAATTTGTACCCTTCAATTAAACCCAAGTTGATCAATTTGACCAAGTTTGACCAAAAGCCCCAAACTACCCTTAAAGGCCCAATTTCCCCAGATTCACCCCAAATGTCCACTAATTTGATCCTAATATTCTCCAATTTAAATTATAATTTCAGATCCATCATGATCAAACTCAATTCAAACTAAATCCAAGTTCAATTAACCCACATTTGAGTCCAATTTTCACCAAAATTAAAAAGCCCCAATTTGGCCTAAAACTAAAATCCCACTCCATTGAACACCCAAATCTTTCCAATTGCCCCAATTATGCATCATAAACTCTTTGAAACATCTACACACATCAAATTGAACCCTCAATTGACCTTGGTCAAACTTCAATTTCACTCAATTTCAACCTAAATCATAATTTCCAAAATTTCCCTCAATTATCCATGTGCCCAAATTCCAACAAATTGAATGCCCTAACCCCAAAATTGGCACCCAATTAATGTTGAGAAGTCTTCATGACATTCCTCTAGACCATTTGAAAACTTGGACTTAACCCANCGGAGATCAAGCCGGATGGTCATCTGATGCGATACAACGCGACGCGTGGCTGCTGACTCAGAAGGCAGCGTCAAATGGGAGTGTGCANACCTAAACCCAAGTCTAACCCAACATCCCCAAATTGATCAAGTGCCCAAAATCCCTCAAATTGAACCTCCAATAATTTCAAAACCACTCCAAATCTTTTCTAAACTCCTTATGAAAATCATTTACGCCAAAGTGATCAATCAATTTGGCTCTATGTCATGGATAACCTAGCCCAAACCCAATATAAAGACAATTTAACACAAATTGAACCCATGCTCCAAAATTGACTAAGCCATGCTAAAATGACCAAATTGATGACACCATAGCGACCAAATGGATCCTAATGACCAGGCCAGACCCACCTAGCCCACCCTATGGAAGTCATGGACCAATGGTTCCTTGATTTAGGGGATTTTATCATTTTTTCGGCTTAAACCAAGAAATACTTGCCATCATGCCATACCATTAGGATTTAATCATAATTAAACCTCCTCGTGGCTCACCTGGCTACTTGACCACCTCTCTTGCTTTGGCCAACCACCCTAGTCATCGGAAAACACAAAAACTAAGAGCCCCATGCCTCCATCCAAACCCAATCTCACCCATCCAAGCTGGCTAGCTCCAATTGGTATTTAGCATTTTTCTGCCCTCCCCCTAAGCACCCAATTGAATGTGAATTGAAGCCCTGACCTCCACCCCAAGCCCCTATATTTATGCTAAAATACAAGCTAGAAAATTTCTAAGAGGAGAATTTATTCAATTTCTTCTGGACACTCTCCAAGAACTCCTAAGCTCAAGCCCACAATTTTCCCCCTCTTATTTCCTCTTTGAGAGCTCAATTTTGAGTTCAAAATTCAAAGAAAACTAGGACATGTTTCCCCACACCTCCTCATTCCACCAAACTCTAATTAACTGTACAAACACCATCCCCACAGTGAGGGGAGTTGATTCCCCACAAAAGCCCCATCCTAAAGAGCCTCTAACATAGCTTTAANCACACCTCCTCATTCCACCAAACTCTAATTAACTGTACAAACACCATCCCCACAGTGAGGGGAGTTGATTCCTCACAAAAGCCCCATCCTAAACAGCCTCTAACATAGCTTTAGACCAACACTTGAAATCAATCTTGATCGAAATCATACATAGACATTTCTCTAGGGCCTAGGACTTTACCTGGAGTTTTGTTAGACCCAATCAAAGCTGCTAAAACCATCTAATTGAGGCTTCCCCTCTTATACAAAGGTACTGAACCTCAAACCTAATCCGAGCCTATTTTGATTCTCCATACATATTTACTGTATTTGATACCGTATAAGCCATAAAAATATTTTTATCTTGAGTAGATACAGGTTTAGAAACAAACCCCATGTTATTTGGTTGAGTCTAGCTCAAGATCTTAAGGTTTTAGTGTGAACGACTCACAGATTATGTCACTTGGGGACGATGAAGGAGAGCTGTCTGATCGTACATTTATTCAATGGATGGAGAAGTTAGGCCAGACAAACATTTGGAACGAAAAGGCGGGCTGTGTGGCAGCTGAGGTGGCTAACTGCATCGAATAGTTTGACGCATATGAGGATGAGGTTGCGGCACGTGTTTAAGTAGAAAATTATGGATTTTTTTGGATTTATTTAAGTGCCTGACTTCAAAAATCCATATCTTTCTCTAAAAAATCATAAAAATAAAATAAAATACCCTCTTACTCTGTGAACAAAGGAAAATAATGTGGACTAAAGATAAAAACTATTTTTTAAAACTCTGATTTTTAATGAATTAAATACTCTCTGAAGTATTTTAATTCACTATGATCAAATATTGCTCACCATAGCTTGAAATTTTGAGGGTTTGTTCCTCATGACAAAGGGGATGTTCTCTGATTTTATCATGGTTAAAGGGCATCTCTTTCCTTCTAACCTTAATTTTCAAGCTAGGATGGCTATTTTGACTTATTTTAAATAAATAAATTAAAATACCACTTAGAAAATTATGTGAATAATTTTAGTAGATTTCCTATGGTCAGAGAAGCTTAGAAAAATATCATGATGATTTAAATTATTCTGTACATTTTTTTAGTTATTTAAATGCATATATCTTACTTTAATTTAAGTAAAATTAAATAATAATAAAAAATTGATAAAATCAATTCCACATTGTGCATAAAAATCATGTTAACCCACTATAAAAATTTTAAATATTATTTAATTAAGTTTAAGCAANGTGCATAAAAATCATGTTAACCCACTATAAAAATTTAAAATATTATTTAATTAAGTTTAAGCACTATAGTTGTTTTTTCAAGAAATATTGTATTTTTGTACAAAAATAATTATATTAAATTAAATTACCTAGAAAAATTATGAAAAGTGATTTTCTGAGTTCCTTGTGATCAGGAACACTTAGGAAAAATAAAAGTCATTTTTGATAAAATACTTGATTTTTTGCCTATATTTTGAATTAAAAATAATTAAAAATAATTAAAATTTTTAATAATAAGAAAATAATTCAAAATGTTCTTAATGGTTCCCTGATCACTAGGGACTCATTAAGATATTTTTCGCAATTTTTCTAAGTTAAAAATAAATTTCTAAAGGCTTAAAATGCACTTTCCTATTTTTCTCATTAAAATAGAAAATTTAGTTCGCAGTGTTCTTTGGACTCAGAGAGGTTTAATAAAAATATAAAAGATAACTTTTGTAAAAAAAACATCCATTCCATTAAAATTAAATCATAAAAATCAATAAATAATTAAATTATAGATTTAATTCAAAAAATCATGAAATTTTGTATAAGTGTTTCTCTGACCTAATGGGACGTCTAATAATTTTCTCATGAGTAAAACTTTATTTTGGATATTTAAGTAAGTCAACTTTGAAAATACTACTTTTTATATTTAAATAATTATTCAAATTAAAATAAATTTTGAAATCCACATTTTTTTTCTCTAATGTTTTAATTGATCCATGGATGGGACACTCTAAAAATTTTCAAAGTCATTTGAATTTTGATTAATGAGTTATGAGGTGAAGAGCCCCAAAGGTAAAGGGGTAACTTTAGATTTTAGTGACTTAATCAAAATTTAGGATTGACAAACAGAAAATTGATAATTTTGATCCTAATGGACAGGTTTAGATGATTGAAATATAATGGGATTGAAAGGTAGGAACTCACTTGCCACCTCTTTTATAACAAGAAAAAATTGTAATTTCCTTAATTATCATGACCTGGAAATCAATCAAAATTAAATGATTCTAAAGTGATGGGTTCGAGTTAGGAAGAAAATATTTCATTAATTTTAAGCCCATAATTGATGACAATGTGATCTTTCAAAATGAATGCATGTTATTTAAATCAAAATTTTGCTAGTTATTATTTTACCTATTGTGATTGGTCAGGGCTTGGTAGTGACCTGGGCTTGACATTTAAACTCATCTAATTAGATTTAGAAGGTAACATGGTAGATGATTAACACATTTTTACACTTTAAGCCCAATTTTAACTTTGGGTACCAAAACCTTTAATGACTCAGATTTGCCTTAGGGGTACCAATCCACATAACTCTTAAATGAAATATTAATAGATTAATTAAGTGTCCTATCCTCAGGATAAATAAAACATCGAGTTTTCTTGAGCAATGGGATAACCTTAGCTTAACCTTAAATGATTTATAAAATGATATGATAAGTTCAAGAACTCGAAATATTTCTAGAAATCTTCAAAGTGGTTCAGGATCATGCTCCGAGCACTTTGAAATCTCTTGATTATTTTGAAGGGCAAGTTAAACTTACTACACTTTATTCTAAAGTCATCCACTAAGATATTCTGAGACTTAGGAAAGTCATAAGTTTGGGTAGCTATACTAAAATTAAACAAGATAAAACTCACCGCCACAACAGTCAAACTATAAGAATACTAAAAATTTAATTATAAATAAAATAAAACAAAAATTGCAACTAAATTAAAACGTCTCTATCGAATAATCGAGAATCCTTTGAAGGAGTTAACCTACGGTTTCTAATAAGATTTCCCACGGTCTGAATGAAATTATGGAACTCATTAAGTTTAGTTTAGTAAATTTATTTTAACTAAGTGAATACAAAGAAAAATAGTGGTGTCGGAATGAGGGAACCGTAGGATCCTAAGTGGTGTCGCTCTAATTAACTTTAACATTCCCCATAATATTTAAATAAACATAACCTTAGAAAACACTTGATTTGATATCATGACTTGACACATTAGAAAACTTAAACTAATCCTGACGAGGAGCTTAGAGGTAGCATTGTGGGCAACATGGCCATATTCAATAGAAAAACATGTCTACACCAATTAAACCATTCTATAGAATTAAACAACAAGCCATCGGACTTTGAGCTTGTGTTCCTAGTGTGACATAAATCATCAACTTTCCTTTAGGCTTTTGTATGGCTCTAATATACATTATAAGGCTTAACCTGTTTTACGATTCTAGGTTATCGTTCATCATGACCTGAATCCTCACATCTTCCAGGCTATTTGTGTGATCGTTTCATACGAATGTTAACCTTAATTAATAAAAGTAGCATGATGAAACATTCAAATATATCTCCTTTAAATTGAAACCAAACCATAGGATAGCTTGAGAAGTCACTGAGGTTCTCCANAAACTCAAATTAACTTCACCCACACCTTCACAACAGTGAAAGAAGCTAAAGCCTCATCAAATCCCCCTTCCATAGAGCCTCTGCCATAGCTCTAGACCAACACCCAAATTCGGTCATGATTGAATTCATACCTAGGCCTTACACCAAGACCAGGGACTTAATCCCTAACCTCATTGGACCCCAACGAACGTGCCAAGCACCTCTGATCAAAGCCTCCCTTCTCAGAGCAAAGGTATAAAACTTCTCCTTCTCCCAAGCTTATTTTGATTTTCCATTTAATTAAGCTTGATTTCACGGCATCTTAACCGTATGGATATGTTCGTCTCACTTAGACGAGTCTATAGGATTAAACCCTTGGTTGAGTCAGGCTGAGATCTTAAGGTTTTAGTGTGGACGGGCACGGGATCATTCTATCGGGGATGATGACGGGGAGGCGTTCGATCAAGCGTGTATCAAATGGACGAAGCAGATCGAGTCGGACAGCGCTGCGGGACATAAATAGTGGGCTGAGTCAGCAGCTACATGGACGGCGGCGTCCAACCAGAGCGCACCACGCATGCCTTCGGAGCTGCCTAGGATCTAGTCAACACGCGCTGTTTAAATAGATAAAAAGGGCCTTTTTTCTATTTATTTAAATACCCTTAACTTAGATAATACATAACTTCGTGTAGAAAAATCACAAAAATAAAATAAAAATACCCTCTTGCTCAGTGAAGAGAGGAGAATAATGTGGAATATTTTTCAAGTTCATTTGATGCATAAAATATTTTTAATTAATTAAACACTATTTTGAATCATTTGATTGTCCATGCATATTGACACATCACCTTGGCTTGAAATTATGACATATTGTAGCATCTGTAAGGGAGAACATTCTCTGATGTTTCCAAAGTCAGATGAGGTTCCTATACAGAGATCTATATTTTTTTAGTTATTTTACATCATTTTCTTAAAATAATCATGGAAATTAGCATATTAGTTATAAAATCCCAAAAAAATTTTGGAAGGTCCACCATGACTAGAGAAATTTTTGGAAATAATTTCATGGGTCAAGTCACTTAAAACATCCTTAAATTTTTCAAATACTAAATCACTAAAATAATTAATTTTGGAAAATATAAACTGTCATTTAAAACATCCTTAAATTTTCCAAATACTAAATCACTATGATAATTAATTTTGGAAATCACAAACATTTAAATGACTTGCTTTTTTATCTCCACTGTGATTTATGATCCAGAGAACTCATCATAAAAGTTTCAAAATATTTTGAGTTAATTTGATAACTTAAATTGATTTTTAATTCATTGTGATTTATGATCCAGAGAACTCATCATAAAAGTTTCAAAATATTTTGAGTTCATTCAATATACTAAATCACTAAGATAATTAATTTTGAAAAAATATAAACATTTAAATGACTTGATTTTTTATCTCCGTGATCCAGAGAACTCATCATAAAAGTTTCAAAATATTTTGAGTCCATTCAATAACTTAAATTTATTTTTAAAGATAAATACCACTCTTAATATTTAAATGATTTTTAAAAATCACACNTGTTGACTATTCCTAGAAAACTAGACTTGGAACCCTCACCATTAGAAATTCTACTCTCTTCTTTACTCAACCAAGAGTTCCACATATTGCTCCCAACCTCTATGTACTTAGTAGGTGGGGTCACTGTGGGGGAAAATCAGGATGAGTCACCCTTAGGATTGTTGGACCTTAGGGTTGGCCTTGGGTGTTGGTCTGGAGCTAAGGCACTCACTATACTTATCTGCACTGACAATCACTCACAACCCTAAACTCAAATTTCTAGCCTAGATCCCTTGATCTATTGGGATACTCATGTAGATGGTCCCCTAAATCTACTAGCCCTAGGGTTGTGGTTTAGCTAAGACCACTATGAAGAGGACCTAAAATGGGGTTTCCTTTGGTCCATGGCTTATTGGTGATGATTGGCACCCCAAATTACCAAAATACCCCTCCATAGCTCAAAATCCCAAAAATTCCAAAAATTCCCATAAAATCCCAATAAACCCCAATAGTGGGCTGAGTCGGCAGCTACATGGACGGCGGCGTCCAACCAGAGCAACGCATGCCTTCGAAGCTGCCTAGGATCTAGTCAGCACGCGCTGTTTAAATAGATAAATAGGGCCTTTTTTCAATTTATTTAAATACCCTTAACTTAGATAATACATAAGTTTGTGTAGAAAAATCACAAAAATAAAATAAAAATACCCTCTTGCTCAGTGAAGAGAGGAGAATAATGTGGAATATTTTTCAAGTTCATTTGATGCATAAAATATTTTTAATTATTTAAACAGTGTTTTGAATCATTTGATTGTCCATGCATATTGGCACATCACCTTGGCTTGAAATTTTGACATATTGTAGCCTCTGTAAGGGAGAACATTCTCTGATTTTTCCAAAGTCAGATAAGGTTCTTATACAGAGTCTATATTTTTCAAGTTATTTCACATCATTTTCTTAAAATAATCATGGAAATTAGCATATTAGTTATAAAATCCCAAGAAAATTTTGGAAGGTCCACCATGACTAGAGAAATTTTTGGAAATAATTTCATGGGTCAAGCCACTTAAAACATCCTTAAATTTTTCAAATACTAAATCACTAAAATAATTAATTTTGAAAAATATAAACATTTAAATGACTTGATTTTTGATCTCTACTGTGATTTATGATCCAGAGAACTCATCATAAAAGTTTCAAAATATTTTGAGTCCATTCAAGAACTTAAATTTATTTTTAAAGATAAATACCACTCTTAGCATTTAAATGATTTTTAAAAATCACACTATAACTGAAAAAATTATGAAACTTAGTTTTTTGAGTTCTTTGGGATCAGGGATATTTTAACAAAATAAAATTATATTTAAAATAAAAACTTGATTTTTAGCCTATTTTAAACATTTAAAATAATTAAAAATTCATAAAAATCACAAAAATAGTAAAACTCATGGAAATGTTCTAAATTGCTTCTTAATTACTTAGAAACAATTAGAATATTTTTTTTAAAACTCATGGAAATGTTCTAAATTGCTTCCTAATCACTTAAGAATAATTAGAATATTTTTCCTAAATAAAGATATTGAATTTTAAAGCTTAAAAATAACTTTTAAAAGGCTAAAAATAAGTTTTTCACTAAAATAATTTCAATAAATCAAAGAAAAATATGAAAAATATAAAATTTGCTCCTCTAAGTTCTCTGACCTTAGGGAGATTTTTCAAAAATATAAAACTTAAAATATTTTATTTTTATTAAATAGCCCATAATTTAAAATAATTCTAGTAAATCACAGAAAATTTAAAAAATTATGAAATTTTATCCAAAGGCTTCTCTGGTCTAGGTATACCTCTAGTAAGAATTTCAAGGGATTAGAATTTACCTTGGTCAAGTTAGGAATTTTCTTTGAGAAATCCTATTTTTTCATTAAATAATTTATAAATTAAATTAAATTTTGAAAAAACACATTTCCTCCTCTGATGTCTCAATTGACCCATGAATGAGGTAGGATAAAAATTTCAAAGTCATTTGAATTGAATTTGACAAATTATGAAGTGTTAGAGCCTCAGGGGCAAATGTGTAATTTTGGAAATTTTGCCATAATTAACATTTAGGCTTAATTCATAGAGGGGAATGGGTAACCTCTAATATTAATCAATTCACTTGATGTTTGAAACATAAAACAAGGAGGGAAAATGGGTAACCTCTGATCTTAATCAATTCATTTGATGTTTGAAACACAAAGGATTGGTAGAAACCAATTGCACTTTCTTAATTAAGATTAATAAATTTCTTATTAAAATTTTGAAGTTTATTAAAATTAAATGATCCTAGACTTAGGGGTATAAATTTTGATGTCAATAATTAATCAACNTCCTTGAAACACAACTAAGCCCAATTAGGTTTAAAATTTGGCTAAGTGTTCAAATTACACTAACTTGCCCTTGTCTTCACCCACATAATTCTTAAATTGAATGATAAATGATAATTACCCTTTTCTTAGGGATAATTGAGCCATCAATGTTCACTGAGCATTAAGGATATTTACATGATGAACAATTAAGCAATATAATAAGTTTAAATGGACTCTCACTAGTTGGTGAGAGGGAGGCATGGACCTGCTTCCCTCTCCTAACTTGTTGGATACCTCAGAGGCCTATTAAACTTAATATTATTCGCTTAATGAAATCATTCTCAATTAAACTTTTAAGGACTCACCAGAATATGACATAAAGTTAGGAAAACCCCTCAAAACTCTATTTTTCCTGCTCTTCATAAATGCCCTAAAATGCATTTTAAGTTTCAGGTGGTGGAACGAGAAGACTCGCAGGTACGCTTTTACAGTTTTCAGCATTATCCTTCTTGTACTTTCATACTGTACTATAATATCTGCAAATTTGCATGTTAAACAACAATGTCACCCTGCATAAAAACTAAAACAATCAGGATAGCCACATAACCATATAATTTGCATGCTAAACAACAATGTCACCCTGTATGAAAACTAAAACCATCAGGATAGCCACACAACCATAACAAAACCAAAATCTAAAATCAACCAAGATAAAATTCACCGCCACAACATTCAAAATATAAAAAAACTGAAAATTTAATCACAAAAATCACACAAAACTGCAACTTCAACTAAATTAAAACATCTCTATTGGATGATGGAGAATCCCTCGGAGGAGGTAACCTACGGTTGCTAACAAGGCTTCCCATGGTTTAAATGAAATTATGAAACTCATTAAGTTGGTTTTTGTAAGTTCANCCATGGTTTAAATGAAATTATGGAACTCATTAAGTTGGGTTTAGTAAGTTCATTTGGACTAAGTGAATCCAATAGAAAATAGTGATGCCGGAACGAGGGAACCGTAGGATCCTAACTGGTGTCGCCCTAATTAACTTTAATATGCCTTATAAAAAGAGGGAACCGTAGGATCCTAACCGGTGTCGCTCCAATCAACTTTAATATGCCCTCTGTAAAAATTAAAGAACTTCAACCATAGGGCCACCTGATTTGACATTATAACTTGACACACTAGATAACTCAAACTCGTTGCGGCAAGGAGCTTGGAGCTAGCTTGGTGGGCAGCACGGCCATCTTCAACAGCAAAATCTGCCTTCCCCAGCTAAACCAATTTTCCTTCCTTAGACTTAAAACAACAAAGCCATAGGACCTCGAGGTTGCTTGCTTATAGAACGTAAATCCTCACATCATATTTGGGCCTTTGTATAGCTCTGCTATACAATATAATCCCTATNAATCCACATAACTCTTAAATGAAATATTAATAGATTAATTAAGTGTCCTATCCTCAGGATAAATAAAACATCAAGTTTTCTTGAGCAATGGGATAACCTTAGTTTAACCTTGGATGATTTATAAAATGATATGATAAGTTCAAGAACTCAAAATATTTCAAGAAATCTTCAAAGTGGTTCAGGATCATGCTCCGAGCACTTTGAAATCTCTTGATTATTTTGAAGGGCAAGTTAAACTTACTATACTTTATTCTAAAATCATCCACTAAGATATTCTGAGACTTAAGAAAGTCATAAGTTTGGGTAGCTATACTAAAATTAAACAAGATAAAACTCACCGCCACAACATTCAAACTATAAGAAAACTAAAAATTTAATTACAAATAAAATAAAACAAAAATTGCAACTAAATTAAAACGTCTCTATCGGATAATCGAGAATCCTTTGAAGGAGTTAACCTATGGTTTCTAATAAGATTTCCCACGGTCTAAATGAAAGTATGGAACTCATTAAGTTTAGTTTAGTAAATTTATTTTAACTAAGTGAAAACGAAGAAAAATAGTGGTGTCGGAAAGAGGGAACCGTAGGATCCTAAGTGGTGTCGCTCTAATCAACTTTAACATTCCCCATAATATTTAAATAAACATAACCTTAGAAAACACTTGATTTGATATCATGACTTGACACATTAGAAAACTTAAACTAATCATGACGAGGAGCTTAGAGGTAGCATTGTGGGCAACATGGCCATATTCAATCGAAAAATATGTCTACACCAACTAAAGCATTCTATAGAATTAAAAAACAAGTCATCAGACTTTGAGCTTGTGTTCCTAGTGTGACATAAATCATCAACTTTCCTTTAGGCTTTGTATGGCTCTAATATGCATTATAAGGCTTAACCTGTTTTAGGATTCTAGGTTATCGTTCATCATGACAAGAATCCTCACATCTTCCAGGCTATTTGTGTGATCGTTTCATACGAATGTTAACCTTAATTAATAAAAGTAGCATGATGAAACATTCAAATATATCTCCTTTAAATTGAAACCAAACCATAGGATAGTTTGAGAATNACGGGATTTCAATTCCGATGACCGACAGCTTCTTACGGGCAAACTCCACACCAAAAATAGTGCCGACAAATTGAAACCAAACCATAGGATAGCTTGAGAAGTCACTGAGGTTCTCCTCAAGATCTGTGACATCCCCTATTCTCTCTTCCTTTGGATTCCATAATGTTTTCTGAATTCAAGTCATTCACATTTCACACCTCTTTGTCTGATCTCATTGAAAATTCCTTTTCCTTTGAACTCATTGAAGATAATATCCTCTAATTTTTATGAAGAGTTTTCTTAGGTGACTTCGGTTATCTAAGATGTAATTAACTATAAGGGCTTGCCTTTATAGGAAAGTTTCAAGAACCCCATATAATATAAACCCTATTTAATTTTTCATATTAAATAGTGGAACTTGTGAGTTTATAATAAAATGATTTCGACGGCCAAACATATATCACATGTTTCCTAGTTTATTTGATTGAGCGTCACCATTAAGCCATGTGTCCATCTTTCGAGAGGGATGCATAGTTTAAGGCTTGGTGCTCTTTCATTTAAATTATGAAAAATATGGGATCGATTTAATTTCATATTTTTCTAAATTAAATATGTATTTATGTGCNTTGTCTGATCTCATTGAAAATTCCTTTTCCTTTGAACTCATTGAAGATAATATCCTCTAATTTTTATGAAGATTTTTCTTAGGTGACTTTGGTTATCTAAGATGTAATTAACTATAAGGCCTTGCCTTTATAGGAAAGTTTCAAGAACCCCATTTAATATAAACCCTATTTAATTTTTCATATTAAATAGGGGAACTTGTCAGTTTATAATAAAATGATTTCGAAGGCCAAACATATATCACATGTTTCCTAGTTTATTTGATTGAGCCTCACCATCAAGCCATGTGTCCATCTTTCGAGAGGGATGCATAGTTTAAGGCTTGGTGCTCTTTCATTTAAATTATGAAAAATATGGGATCAATTTAATTTCATATTTTTCTAAATTAAATATGTATTTATGTGTTGACCCCATTTTTTATTGAGGTTTAGTTTTTTTTTTCTCTTTAGTAGACTAGGGTCTGGTCTAGCCATAGGACTTTTCCTGTTGACTATTCCTAGAAAACTAGACTTGGAACCCTCACTATTAGAAATTCTACTCTCTTCTTTACTCAACCAGGAGTTCCACATTTTGCTCCCAACCTCTATGTACTTAGTAGGTGGGGTCACTGTGGGAGAAAATCAGGATGAGTCACCCTTAGGATTGTTGGACCTTAGGGTTGAACTTGGGTGTTAGTCTTGAGCTAAGGCACTCACTATACTTATCTGCACTGACAATCACTCACAACCCTGAACTCAAATTTCTAGCCTAGATCCCTTGATCTTTTGGGATACTCATGTAGATGGTCCCCTAAATCTACTAGCCCTAGGGCTGTGGTTTAGCTAAGACCACTATGAAGAGANGTCAGTTGTATTCAGCCTCAACTGTCTCCAGGATTTCCCTTCTTACAACAAGGTAAAGACTACTGCCACCACGACACTTGCCAAGTATGTTGTTTATGTTTCTGTTAAGGGAAAAGAGTTCATGATCGTTGAAGATATAACCAAATGATTCACCATCCTGCCATCAGTGTTTGAAATTGGATCAAGTTTGAGAACTTCACCATTAACTTGATCACAAAGAAGAAACCACAATCAAAAGGTCCGGAGGGCTGTTAAAGCCCAGATTTCTGAAGAAATATTTGTTGATGAAATTCCTTACTAGGAGGAACTAGGATTGTCGGAAACCTACCCGCTTCTACGACGGAGTGGGTTTCATTCCTTAATTGATATTAATGGGTACAAAAGTATCCAGAATATTGCTGCTACTTTACCATCACCACATGAACATAGTGGGGAGAGGAAGAAGCCCACTTCTATTGCCCGAGTTAGTATAGTATTCCAGAGACTAGCTACTAAAGAGGGTTGTTCAGTCGGTGAATTACTTAAATGAATGAGATGTACAATATCCCCTCGCATGAAGAAAGAAATTATAAGAGATGTCAGGTCTGCTAAACGATCTCAAAGATCAACTGGAACTTTGCCTACTCGCATTCACATCAGATTCTGCCTGGGAAGTAGAATTGATACTACGGTCATCACCACTGATTCTATTGTCACTTCTCCAAGACCTGCATGCCATCGACCAGTTAAATCATGTATGGGTCCGAGAGTTTTACCAGTTACCAGTTATAAGAATTTCTCTAAAGTTTTAAAGGAAAAGATGAAGAAGTTACTCGGTACTGTATCTGGTCCGCACCATGGGGAGCATACCTCTCTTTGACATGTTGATGCCTTTGTTGAGACACCCCGTCTCAAGACATCACAGTTAAAAAAAAATTTTGGGTACCTAAGGTTGCCGTAAATATACAGTTCAGTGAGCCCATAGAGCAAAACATGTAATGAAGCAAGGGGCTGAAGGACCTGACATCGTCGCAGCTATTGCTACCGAGTTGGATGAACAAAAGGAGGATGTTCAACATAGTCCCCCAGAACTCAAGATGATACAAGAATCAATAATCAAAGAAAAGGTTGAGAAGCTGGGTTGAGATTTCTGAGTTATCCCAAAATTATGGGCTTTTTGGTGATGATGATGATGATGATTTTGACTTTAACGAATATCTCGATGAAGAATTCATGAATATCCGTGTCATCAAAACCAGAGCCATTGCATCTGTGTGCGACGCCCAACCTCTCATTGAATGGAATGTCATAGATGATCTACGTAGGGTTGTTCTACTAAGGGATGAGAAAATCAGCCAAATGAAGGAAAGGATGGAAAAAATGACCAATTCCACAGCTATCATGGCTACATTTCATGGACAGTCTCAAGCACAAAAACTTAGCTTCTCTAGAAGTTAATCAACAAGAGAATTGTACATATCACCAATTATAGGAGAGAATTTTTCTTAGCTAACAGAGATGATCAACGGAAGAAGGATTCTCCATCGAGTGTCATACCAGAAAAAGATTTTAAATAGATGTTCAAACAAGTTCGGGATGCCTTAGCCCAATCTATGGGTGGTGCATTGATTTTAAAGGGTAGACCCTACCTGGAGGAGTTCGATGACGTACCAACCCTAAGGGTTTTGCATCACAAAACTGTAAGATATTTGACGAGATTGGAAATCCCAGATAGCACATAGCACATTTCAGAGTCAGTTGTGGCAATACCAGAGGTAAAAAAACCTTGCTTTTCCACCAGTTTATCAGTAGCTTGTCAGGAATAGCATTTGATTGGTATGTCGAGTAGCCAATGGATCAGCAAAGAAATTCACCAAGCTAGAACAGTTGTTTGTAAGGTGATTTACCGGAGTGCAACATCATGTTTCTATTGGAGATCTTGTAGTGTAGAGGAGAAAGCCTAACAAGACTCTAGTAGATTATGTCTTGAGGTGCAGAAATCTTAGCATGAAGTGCAAACCTTAGCTACAGGAACATCATGTGATTGAGATCCTACTCAAAAGCATCCATGGGCCAATAGCTTTCATGCTTAAGGGACTCACCATCAAGTCCTTCCATATGCTACTCAAGGAAGCTAACAATCTGCAAGAGGAAGTTAAACACATGGATTCTCAAGAGAAATCAGAAAAAACCAGAACAGCTCGAATATTTGAGAATAATTTTAGGGCAATGACAATGTTTGATAAGGCAATGCAACCAATAAAGATACAGGCAGAACATTCTCGTCAAGGTTCCCAGCCATCATCACAGTATGCTCAAAAAGGAAAACAGTAATATAGCCAAACTAGCTAGCGGTTACATCAAGGAGGATCATATCTAACAGAAAATAATAAGGGTCTAACCATTGTGGAATGAAAGTTTAGCTCAATTATTGCCCATACCACAGGATGTTTGGACATACTATAGAGGAATGTTTCATTTTCAAGGATTGGCTCGAGAAAAATTTTAAGGGAATACAACAATCCCGAAAGAATATTTAAAAGAACCTGAAAAAGGTTATGTAAATATGATTTCGGCCAAAATAATCACTTTGATAGAGCCTTATTCAGAAAAAGATAGATGGATGATCCCAATTTTTTTATATATAAAGATTTATGAAGTTGACACCACAACAGCGCCAAAAACTTGATCCTTGTATTAAAAGTAAGTTTTGTAAAATATATATAATTATAGGAAATTAATAATGAGATTTTACGCAAGTATACATATCATTATCAATTAATAAAGGACTTTCTATTTAAGCCCCAAATATCGATCCCACGGGGAATGTGTAAATTGGCAATGATAAGTTTTACTAGGAAATTTACAGAAAATCAATTGAAATCCTTGTCACTAATTTTAAATGTTGAGATGTTATCAAAACTAAAGTCTTTAACTATTAGCAAAACAGATATGCAAAGTTTAAAAAGTAAATACTAATCTACTAACTATGTTTATGTAATGAAGATTTTATATGTGAAAAAGTATCCTTCCCACTACAATGAGGTTCTGATGAAATGAGATGAGATAAATTTTTATAATATGTATTGTGCCAAATAGGAGCAATTGTAATTCTCTACCCTGATACAATGCATAGAAAATCATTGGTTAATCCTAGGTCTAGTCCTTAAATTTGTGGCTAGGGTAGGAGGATACTGGCTCCCACTCCAGAACTCGTACTTTCCTTCACCTGAAGGCTAACTCTCGCTTTAGTTTTTCAACACTAAGACCAAATTGAGGATTTTAGTCTATCACCTTAAAGATTCTCTAATTCTACACTAAATAAAGAATATTTCCCTATTTATTTGCACTTAATTCTATGAATGAATTTCTCCTTCAGGAAATCAAATGTGATCCTCACTCTGTTGTAAAACTCATACTCCATTTCTTGGATCATATGTTTCACAACATATTTTAACAATTCAATTGGCCTGATTAAAATGTAAATTAAGTTTAGAGTTGAAAAATCATCACAATTTATTTTATAATCAATATTGACACATCATATTATTTCTTCATTTCACCATATCTGACAGTAAGGAGAAGGATAGAGGGAACTACTCAGACATTATCTCTTCATTTCACCATATCTCAGAGTAGGGAGAAAGATAAAGGAATCTACTCAGACTTCATTAAGATACAACAAAGCACAAATTTCATATATAAAAGAAAGTTCATACAACACTAATAAACAAACAAAACTTATCTGAAACTTTTTCTCAAAGCAAATCCATTGTAGCCTTTCCTTAGAAATGCAGGAAGAAGATCTCCAACTTTTCTCCTTCTCCAACGCTCTTACAGAAAGTTTCACACTAAATCTCACAACACAAACTCTAAACTATAAAATAAAAATCATTAATGGACTCAAATATGGTGGTGGAATGAAGATGGATTATTAAGAATGGCAAAAATGGAGCGTGGTATAACATTTTAGAGTGAAAAGGAGTTCATTTCTTGATGAATTTCGACCCCAAATAAAGCCCAAGGTCGGTTCTCCAAGAGGTGCCTCAAAAAACTCTTCAAAAATCATCCAAATACAACAAACCTTATATAAACAGGGGTTGAACCGCCTTTGGCGCCATCGGTGCTAGTCTGGCGTCGTCGGCGCTGAGTAAAAATTTTAGTTGTTAAGTTGTTCTGCGCGGTCAACGCTGCCCTTGGCGCGGTCAGTGCTGAGTACTTCTTCAAAAATATCATTTTGACTCCAAATTTCATCCTTTTTGCTTTCTTTTTGCTTTAAGTCCTAAAAATAAACAACCTGCAAGAAAACATCAAAATATTTGCTTCCTTTTTGCTTTAAGCCCTAAAAATCAATAACCTGCAAGAAAACATCAAAATACCTTTCATTAAGGTGCAATATCACCAAAAATAAGTATAAAATATGGGTCTAAAAATGCATATATTTTTTGGTGTATTAATGGATTATAGTTTGTTGTAAAGCATCCAAGAATATATTGGATCAGATTTAGACTACATCAGCTCAGGCACCCACTCAGAGTCTACAACTTGCTCAGCCCAAGATAGAGATTTCGCTAGAGAAACCACCGCAAATAGAAGAAAAAGAGAAGAATGCCACCACAAAGACTAATAGTTCCGGGGGTAGGATAGGGGTTTCCTCTATTAGATTGGTTGTCTCAGATTTGGGAAAGAAAATTCTTGAACCTTTGACCATGTAAGATTATCTTTTTGCTCCACCAGGGTATTATGAATATAATGATTATTATTTTGGCTACATTTTAATTATTTCAAGTGATAATGTGAATGACTTTTCTCAATCTAATTCCAATCTTGATTCCCAAACTGATCCTCAAATTGTACTTGTCTGATGAGCTCGCTAACTAGGATGAAGAAGATATCGATGATACCAGTTATGATAGCACCAGATGTGAGGAGCCAGTCCTGGAGCAGCATGGTACACCGCTCGCCATCAACTTGGATCTTTCTGATAAAGAAGAGACACCAAAAAATTTACCTACAACATTGCAAGAAGAGGAAGAAACTACAAAAATAAATCTAAGGAGCGTGAAAGTGTTACCCCCAAGAACAGCTCCAATAGATAAAGGAAAATAAATAGAAACTTAAGAAGAGCTACCTCCATCTCCACCAATGGAAGAACCACATAGCCAAGTTAAGATTGGAGGATTATATAAAGTGGATTACAACATGCTAGCTCATCTTAGGAAGTTAACAGCCAAACTAAGCATTTACAATTCTCTAATCCTATCAAAGGAGATGAGAGTTTATAACTTTGATTGATGATACAACTAAAATATATAGAGTTTTTATACACATTTTTATACTTCTTTTTGAGATATTGCATTTTAATGGAAGGTATTTGTGTGTTTTTTCTTCAGGTGAAACAAAAAAGGTGAAAAATGAAAAAATTAGTGAAAAATGATAAAATATGGAGCAAAAATACAAAAATTGTGTAAAAGTATTTTGGTGCCTAAGCGCCGGTAAAACAGAGAAGGCCACACCTAAGCACCAGAGGCCCCGCGCTTAATCGTCAGTGACAGTTACTTAACGGGTTAATTCATTTTGATGAATTTTGATGGGACATTTGAGGCACCTATTGGCTAAAGAGGGAAGTTATNAAGCACCAGAGGCCCCGCGCTTAATCGTCAGTGACAGTTACTTAACGGGTTAATTCATTTTGATGAATTTTGGTGGGACATTTGAGGCACCTATTGGCTAAAGAGGGAAGTTATAAGTTATAACTTCTTGAAACAAAAACATGGTTAAAAGACCTGTGAAAGGAAGCATCCTTTGGAGAATACATCAAATTTGGACACATTTTGAAGAGATATCAATGTAACTCTTGGAAAACTATAAAAAGGAGAGGCCCGGGACTCCTCAAGGGTTGCTTCTAGTCTCTTTAAGTGTTTCTTTTAGATTCTTTTTTGCTATAATTTANAAAAGACCTGTGAAAGGAGGCATCCTTTGGAGAATACATCAAATTTGGACACATTTTGAAGAGATATCAATGTACCTCTTGGAAAACTATAAAAAAGAGAGGCCCGAAACTTCTCAAGGGTTGCTTTTAGTCTCTTTAATTGTTTCTTTTAGATTCTTTTTTGCTATAATTTCTAATAGAGACACGGTAAGATGCCAATATTTATCTTTATTTTAGTTGTAGTTTCTAGTTTTTGAGAGTTAAGAGTGTTGTAAGAAGAGAAGAAATTCAAAGAAACTTCAAGAATTTGGTGGAGGATTTGAGATAAGTTTTTTTCTTTTTGTTACTACATTTGGTTTTAATTGAGACTTCTTATTGGTTTGACAATGATTTCTGCTTTTAAATTAAAGTGTGATTTTATTTTCTCCATGAATTCTGAGTTGTTTCCTTTATCTTTTTCCTTAAATTGATAAGTAGATAAAGTATTGGATGGAAGTGTTGGAGATTACTGATATTTAATGTATNGACAATGATTTCTGCTTTTAAATTAAAGTGTGATTTTATTTTCTCCATGAATTCTGAGTTGTTTCCTTTATCCTTTTCCTTAAAATGATAAGTAGATAAAGTATTGGATGGAAGTGTTGGAGATTTTTTATATTTAATGTAGAAAGAAGTTATGATGATTTAACTCCGTGTACTTCATTTACTTCTTGATTTGGCCTATCGAGATGTTAAAACTTGTTGTGAGAACATGTAAGAGCTGGGATGGTATTGTCTCAGTCAACAATTGGAAAGAATTACATGAGATTGTATGGATGAGAATGTAATTCATATGATGAGGGCAAATAAATAGGGAAATAATCGTTGAAGTATGTAGAGTTAGAGGACTTTAAAGTGACATGTTGAAGCCCACAAATTGGTTTATTATTTTAGGTTTTGTACACGATGTTAGCCCCAAGGTGAAGGAAATCAAGAGAATTTTAGAGTGAGAGCTGGTATCTTCCCTGCCTAANACATGAGATTGTATGGATGAGAATGTAATTCATATGATTGAGTGCAAATAAATAGGGAAATAATCGTTGAAGTGTGTAGAGTTAGAGGACTTTAAAGTGACATGTTGAAGCCCACAACTTGGTTTATTATTTTAGGTTTTGTACACAATGTTAGGCCCAAGGTGAAGGGAATCGAGAGAACTCTAGAGTGAGAGCTGGTATCTTCCCTGCCTAGCGGGTCATCAGAATTATTCAAACTTTAAATTAACCAATATTCTTTATAGCATCTCTAGTAAGGGTAAAGAATAATATTACTCTTATTTGGCACAATACAATTTTGCATACTTCCACAACAGAATTCCTATACTTATTACCGATTCATGATAAGGAAAAAAATATTTCATATTTAGTGCTCCTTATCTTACAATAACTTAAGTTATCCNTCTTTATAGCATCTCTAGTAAGGGTAAAGAATAATATTACTCTTATTTGGCACAATACAATTTTGCATACTTACACAACAAAATTCCTATACTTATTACTGATTCATGATAAGGAAAAAAATATTTCATATTTAGTGCTTCTTATCTTACAATAACTTAAGTTATCTTTAGAAGTTGTTATAGTTTTGCCAAAATATCAAAAATACCAAAAGAATTGAACTTTAATTACTATAATAATATCCTTAGTTTAAGTAATTGTCTTTTTGAAATGGAAGTTTGTTACATAATAGTGCTTATTGTGAACAATCCTTGTAGGTTTGATATTCGGGGCTTAATCAAAAATTAATATATTACTTAATAACGATATGTATAGAAATATAAAAAATTAACGATATGTATAGAAATATATTACTTAATATATTACTTAATAACGATATGTATAGAAATATCAACTTCTAAAAAGTTATATTTTAATATATTACTTAATAANTTCTTTCTTTGGATTATACAATAAAATGTTCCAAATTTGAACCAATCCCCTTTCACACCTCTACATCTGATTCGTTGAAGAGTCCTACCCTTTGAAATTCTTTGAAGATAATATTTCTTAATTTTTATCAAGAGTCTTATTAGGTGGCTTTGATCATTTAAGATGTAATTAACTATAGNAGATGTAATTAACTAGAAGGGCTTGCCCTTACAGGAAGCATGTCCGAACCAAGCTTAATATAAACCCTATTTAATCCTTTATATTAAATAGGGAAACTTGTCGGCAAATACAAAGGTTTCGCAGACCAAACGGACGTCATACTTTCCTTAGTTTATTTTGACCGAGCCTCTTCCTCAATTCTTCTTATCCTTCGAATAGATACAGGATTTGAGGTACAGTGCTCTTTCATTTTAAACTATGAAAAATATGGGGTCAGCTTGAATTCATACTTCAACGTCCTTCCGAAGCGGGCGACGGGATTTTGATTCCAGGGACCGACAGCTTCTTACGGGCAGCCCCACAAACAAACCAACCCCCGATATAACGCCGACATTATGTAAATTAAATGTCCCTCTAAATTGGGCGATGGAATTCTGATTCGGGAGACCGACAACTTCCACTGGACGACCCCCCTTAAAATTTTACCGACAGCTTCTGGCAACTCTGCTGGAGATTAGTTTCTCTCTCCATTTAAATTAGGGAATGTTATCTTTATATATTGGTAATGTGTCCATGTCTGTTATGGAATAGATTACCCTTCTTTTATTGTCATACTTCATTCTTTCTTGGGTAAGTAAGGTCAACTCTTTCAGACTTCCGGACCGTCTATTGAACAACCTCTGAATAGAGAGATTCAGGAGTTCATTAGGACTTTTAATCTTTTTGTGGATCGGACCCCCAATAGGTGTGTTGATGGACTAGTTCCACCCGGGCGATATGGATTCTAAAGTTGGACCCGCACTAAGTACTAAACTTTACTTTCCTTTTTCTTCCCTTTCGAGTTTAGTTTGCTATTCTGCAAACTAAATCAAACTTATGTCGTGTTGCGCTCGCTCGTTGAACCTTTCTTAGATAATTAATTAAATTCTTCTCTTTTCAAAGTTATTTTTACTAAATTTTGAAATATTTTTCACAAACTAAAATTAAAATAAGGATTTTCCCACTTTACAGATCGACCTTTGTTGTTTTTTAGTGATCGCACTAGAATTACAAGGTATTAACCAAAAAACTAACCCCAGAGCTTTCTTTTTGAAGCTACTACAATGGAGTTCCCTATGCTCACTATCTCATGTAACCTGCCGATGAGCCGCGATGCCCACTNTAAATTTTGAAATATTTTTCACAAACTAAAATTAAAATAAGGATTTTCCCACTTTACAGATCGACCTTTGTTATTTTTTAGTGATCGCACTAGAATTACAAGGTATTGACCAAAAAACTAACCCCAGAGCTTTCTTTTCGAAGCTACTACAATGGAGTTCCTTATGCTAACTTTCTCATGTAACCTACCAATGAGCGGCGATGCCCACAATGTCGCCCCCACCATCAAGTTTGGAGCCAGGTTCGATGAACTTGAAGTCGTGCTTAAAAAGGTTCCCTTTGTCATAATGAAATTTATCGCTCTAGATGTTCAGGAGCCGTCAGTTGTATTCAGCCTCAACTGTCTCCAGGATTTCCCTTCTTACAACAAGGTAAAGACTACTGCCACCACAACACTTGCCAAGTATGTTGTTTCTGTTTCTCTTAAGGGAAAAGAGTTCATGATCGTTGAATATATAACCAAATGATTCACCATCCTGCCATCAGTGTTTGAAATTGGATCAAGTTTGAGAACTGCACCATTAACTTGATCACAAAGAAGAAACCACAATCAAAATGTCCGGAGGGCTGTTAAAGCCCGGATTTCTGAAGAAATATTTGTTGATGAAATTCCTTACTAGGAGGAACTAGGATTGTCGGAAACCTATCCGCTTCTACGACGGAGTGGGTTTCATTCCTTAATTGATACCAATGGGTACGAAAGTATCCAGAATATTGCTGCTACTTTACCATCACCTCATGAACATAGTGGGGAGAGGAAGAAGCCCACTTCTATTACCCAAGTTAGTATAGTATTCCAGAGACTAGCTAATAAAGAGGGTTGTTCAATCGGTGAATTACTTAAATGAATGAGATGTACAATATCCCCTCGCATACCTCTCTTTGACATGTTGATGCCTTTGTTGAGACACCCCGTCTCAAGACATCACAGTTAAAAAAAATTTGTGGGTACCTAAGGTTGCCGTAAAAATACAGTTTAGTGAGCCCATAGAGCAAAACATGTAATGAAGCAAGGGGCTGAAGGATCTGACATCGTCGCAGCTATTGCTACCGAGTTGGATGAACAAAAGGAGGATGTTCAACATAGTCCCCCAGAACTCAAGATGATACAAGAATCAATAATCAAAGAAAAGGTTGAGAAGCTTGGAGTTGAGATTTCTGAGTTATCCTGAAATTATGGGCTTTTTAGTGATGATGATGATGATGATTTTAACTTTAACGACTATCTCGATGAAGAATTCATGAATATTTATGTCATCAAAATCAGAGCCATTGCATCTGTGTCCGACGCCCAACCTCTCATTGAAGGGAATGTCATAGATGATCTACGTAGGGTTGTTCTACTAAGGGATGATCAAATCAGCCAAATAGAGAAAAGGATGGAAAAGATGGCCAATTCCACAGCTATCATGGCTACATTTCATGGACAGTATCAAGCACAAAAACTTAGATTCTCCAGAAGTTAATCAACAAGAGAATTGTATATATCACCAATTAAATGAGAGAATTTTCCTTAGCTAATAGAGATGATCAACGGAAGAAGGATTCTCCACTGAGTGTAATACCAGAAAAATATTTTAAATAGATGTTCAAACAAGTTCGGGATGCCTTAGCCCAATCTATGGGTGGTGCATTGATTTTAAAGGGTAGACCCTACCTGGAGGAGTTCAATGACGTACCAACCCTAAGGGTTTTGCATCACAAAACTTTAAGATATTTGACGAGACTGGAAATCCCAGATAGCACATAACACATTTCAGAGTCAGTTGTGGCAATACCAGAGGTAACAAAACCTTGCTTTTCCATCAGTTTATCAGTAGCTTGTCAGGAATAGCATTTGATTGGTATGTCGGGTAGTCAATGGATCAGCGAAGAAATTCACCATGTTAGAGCAGTTGTTTATAAAGAGATTTACCGGAGCGCAACCTCATGTTTCTATTGGAGATCTTGTAGTGTAGAGGAAAAAGCCTAATGAGACTCTAGTAGATTATATCTTGAGGTGGAGAAATCTTAGCATGAAGTGAAAACCTTAGCTACAAGAACATCATGTGATTGAGATCCTACTCAAAAGCATCCATGGGCCAATAGCTTTCATGCTTAAGGGACTCACCATCAAGTCCTTCCATAAGCTACTCAACAAAGCTAACAATCTGCAAGAGGAAGTTAAACACATGGATTCTCAAGAGAAATTGGAAAAGACCAGAACAGCTCGAATATTTGAGAATAAGTTTAGGGCAATGGCAATGGTTGATAAGGCAATGCAACCAATGAAGATACAGACAGAACATTCTCGTCAAGGTTCCCAGCCATCATCACAANACCAGGTACACTTTTACAGTTTACCACATTTTACAGTCTTTCTTGTACTTTCTTACCGCGCTTTTATTCATTCTTGTATTTATATACCTGCATAGAAAATATAAAATTGCATAAATCATCTCCACAACATTTTAAAATATAAAATTTAATCACAAACATCATACAAAATACAACTTCAACTAAATTAATATGCGTCTATTGGAAAATCGGGAACCCCTCGGAGGAGGTAACCTACGATTGCTAACGAGGCATTGCAACTAAATTAAGACATCTCTATCAGATGATCGAGAATTCCTTGGAGGAGGTAACCTACGGTTGCTAACGAGGCTTCTTCTCTATTGGAAGATCGGGAACCCTCGGAGGAGGTAACCTACGGTTGCTAACGAGGTTTTCCGCTAAATTAAAATGTCCTTATTGGAAGATCGGGAACCCCTCGGAGGAGGTAACCTACGGTTGCTAACGAGGCTTCCCAACTATTAGATGATCGAGAATCCCTCGGAGGAGGTGACCTACGGTTGCTAACGAGGCTTCCCCCTGTCTCTATTGAAAGATCGGGAACCCCTCAGAGGAGGTAACCTACGGTTGCTAACGAGGTTTTCCACGGTCAAGATGAAATTATGGAACTCATTAAGTTGAGTTTAGTAAATTCATTTAGACTAAGTGATTCCAATAAAAAATAGTAGTACCGGGACGAAAATTATGGAACTCATTAAGTTGAGTTTAGTAAGTTCATTTGGACTAAGTGATTCCAATAGACTTAGTGGTGCCGGGACGATGGAACCGTGGGATCTTGACCGGTGTCGCTTTAATCAACTTTAATGTTCTAAATGAAATTATAGAACTCATTAAGTTGAGTTTAGTAAGTTCACCTGGACTAAGTGATTCCAATAGAAAATATGACTCATTAAGTTGAGTTTAGTAAGTTCATTTGGACTAAGTGATTCCAATAGAAAATAGTGGCGCCGGGACGATGGAACCGTGGCTTCATTAAGTTGAGTTTAGTAAATTTATTTGGACTAAGTGATTCCAATAGAAAATAGTGGTGCTGCATTAAGTTGAGTTTAGTAAATTCATTTGGACTAAGTGATTCCAATAGAAAATAGTGGTGCATTAAGTTGAGTTTAGTAAATTCATTTGGACTAAGTGATTCCAATAGAAAATAGTGGTGCCGGGACGATGGAACCGTGGGATCTTGACCGGTGTTGCTTTAATCAACTTTAATATGCCCATAATAAAATTTAAAGAAATTTAACCATAGTGTCACTTGATTTGACATTATAACCAAATGACCTAGAAAACTTGAACTCTGCTACAACTAGGAGCTTGGAGCTTACATGGTGGGCAGCCTGGCCGTCTTCAGCAGTGAGAGTATCTACAACAATACATCCTTCCTTAGCTTTAAACAACAAAGCCATAGGAACTAGAGGTCGTTTGCCTAGTGCAACATAAATCTTTACACATCTTTTAGCTTTTGTACAATCCTGTTGTACAATCTAAGCCCTAATTCGCCTTAGGATTCCGAGGTTGTCAGCCATAGGAATTCGAGGTTGTTTGCCTAGTGCAACATAAATCCTCAAACACATATTTTTAGCTTTGTACAATCCTGTTGTACAATCTAAGCCCTAACTTGCCTTAGGATTCCGAGGTTGTCATTTGTTTGTTTTAGGCATTTGTACAATCTTGTTGTACAATCTAAGCCCTAAACTCGTCTTAGGACTCCGAGTACAACCTGTTGTACAATCTAAGCCCTAAACTCGCCTTAGGACTCCGAGGTAGTCGTTTGTTATGACTTAAATCCTCACATCTTCAAGGTTATTTTTGTATTGCTTCACACAAATGATTCAGCATTTGTAGGCCATCTTCAACAGCAAGAGGATCTATAACAACACATTTTTCCTTAGCTTTAAAATAACAAAGCCATAGGATATCGAGGTTGTTTGCCTAGTGCAACATAAATCCTCAAACATATCTTTTAGGCATTTGTACAATCCTATCTACAACAACACATCCTTCCTTAGCTTTAAACAACAAAGCCATAGGAACTCGAGGTCGCCCCTAGTGCAACATAAATCCTCAAACACATCTTTTAGGCATTTGTACAATCCTATTGTACAATTTAAGCCTTACTACACGAATACATCCCTTCCTTAGCTTTAAACAACAAAGCCATAGGATATCAAGGTTGTTTGCCTGGTGCAACATAAATCCTCAAACACATCTTTTAGGCATTTGTACAATCCTATTGTACAATCTAACTGCAACATAAATCCTCAAACACATCTTTTAGGCATTTGTACAATCCTGTTGTACAATCTAAGATCTAACTCGCCTTAGGATCACTAATACACCCCTTCCTTAGCTTTAAACAACAAAGCCATAGGATATCGAGGTTGTTTGCCTAGTACAATATAAATCCTCAAACACATCTTTTAGGCATTTGTACAATTCTGTTGTACAATCTAAGCCCCATAAATCCTCAAACACATCTTTTAGGCATTTGTACAATCCTGTTGTACAATCTAAGCCCTAGGTACAATCCTGTTGTACAATCTAAGCCCTACCCGCCTTAGGATTCCGAGGTTGTCGTTCATCATGACTCGAGGTTGTTTGCCTAGTGCAACATAAATCCTCAAACACATTTAAAACAACAAAGCCAAAGGATATCGAGGTTGTTTGCCTAGTGCAACATAAATCCTCAAACACATATTTTTAGCTTTGTACAATCCTGTTGTACAATCTAAGCCCTAACTTGCCTTAGGATTCCGAGGTTGTCATTTGTTTGTACAATATCAAGGCATTTGTATAATCCTGAATCTAAGCCTAGTACAATCCTGTTGTACAATCTAAGCCCTACCCGCCTTAGGATTCCGAGGTTGTCGTTCATCATGACTCGAGGTTGTTTGCCTAGTGCAACATAAATCCTCAAACACATATTTTTAGCTTTGTACAATCCTGTTGTACAATCTAAGCCCTAACTTGCCTTAGGATTCCGAGGTTGTCATTTGTTATGACCTAAATCCTCACACTTCAAGGTCGACAGCCTTAGGACTCCGAGGTAGTCGTTTGTTACGACTTAAATCCTCACATCTTCAAGGTTGTTTGTGCTGATTGCTTTCACGTAGTAATTCGTCATGACTTAAATCCTCACATCTTCAAGGTTATTTGTGCTGATTGCTTCACACACATAAATCCTAATAAATAAAAATTGCAGGATGAAACATTTAAATGATTTCTCCTAAATTGAAANTGTAAATATGATTTCGGCCAAAATAATCACTTTGATAGAGCCTTATTCAGAAAAAGATAGATGGATGATCCCGATTTTTTTATATATAAAGATTTATGAAGCTGACACCACAACAGCGCCAAAAACTTGATCATTGTATGAAAAGTAAGTTTTGTAAAATATATATAATTATAGGAAATTAGTAATGAGATTTTACGCAAGTATACATATCATGATCAATTAATAAAGGACTTTCTATTTAAGCCCCAAATATCGATCCCACGGGGAAGGTGTAAATTGGCAATGATAAGTTTTACTAGGAAATTTACGGAAAATCAATTGAAATCCTTGTCACTAATTATAAATGTTGAGATGTTATCAAAAATAAAGTCTTTAACTATTAGCAAAACAGATATGCAAAGTTTAAAAAGTAAATACTAATCTACTAACTATGTTTATGTAATGAAGATTTTATATGTGAAAAAGTATCCTTCCCACTACAATGAGGTTCTGATAAAATGAGATGAGATAAATTTTTATAATATGTATTGTGCCAAATAGGAGCAATTATAATTCTCTACCCTGATACAATGCATAGAAAATCATTGGCTAATTCTAGGTCTAGTCCTTAAATCTGTGGCTAGGCTAGGAGGATACTGGCTCCCACTCTAGAGCTCCCACTTCCCTTCACCTGAAGGTTAACTCTCGCTTTAGTTTTTCAACACTAAGACCAAATTGAGGATTTTAGTCTGTCACCTTAAAGATTCTCTAATTCTACACTAAATAAAGAATATTTCCCTATTTATTTGCACTTAATTCCATGAATGAATTTCTCCTCCAGGAAATCAAATGTGATCCTCACTCTGTTGTAAAACTCATACTCCATTTCTCGGATCATATGTTTCACAACATATTTTAACAATTCAATTGGCCTGATTAAAATATAAATTAAGTTGGAAGTTGAAAAATCATCACAATTTATTTTATAATTAATATTGACACATCATATTATTTCTTTAATTCACCATATGTGAGAGTAAGGAGAAGGATAGAGGGAACTACTCATTGAGAAAGACACAACAAAACATAAATTTCATATATAAAAGAAAGTTCATACAACACTAATAAACAAACAAAACTTATCTGAAACTTTTTCTCAAAGCAAATCCATTGTAGCCTTTCCTTAGAAATGCAGGAAGAAGATCTCCCACTTTTCTCCTTCTCCAATACTCTTACAGAAAGTTTCACACTAAATCTCACAACACAAACTCTAAACTATAAAAGAAAATTCATTAATGGACTCAAATATGGTGGTGGAATGAAGATGGATTATTAAGAATGGCAAAAATGGAGCGTGGTATAACATTTTAGAGTGAAAAGGAGTTCATTTCTTGATGAATTTCGACCCCAAATAAAGCCCAAGGCCGGTTCTCCAAGAGGTGCCTCAAAAAACTCTTCAAAAATCATCCAAATACATCAAACCTTCTAGAAACAGGGGTTGAACTGCCTTTGGCGCCATCGGTGCTAGTCTGGCGTCGTCGGCGCTGAGTAAAAAATTTAGTTGTTAAGTTGTTCTGCGCGGTCAACGCTGCCCTTGGCACGGTCAGTGCTGAGTACTTCTTCAAAAATATCATTTTGACTCCAAATTTCATCCTTTTTGCTTTCTTTTTGCTTTAAGTCCTAAAAATAAACAACCTGCAAGAAAACATCAAAATATCTTCCATTAAGGTGCAATATCACCAAAAATAAGTATAAAATATGGGTCTAAAAATGCATACATTTTTGGTGTATTAATGGATTATAGTTTGGTGTAAATCATCCAAGAATATATTGAATCAGATTTAGACTACATCAACTCAGGCACCCACTCAGAGTCTACAACTTGCTCAGCCCAAGATAGAGATTTTGCTAGAGAAACCACCGCAAATAGAAGAAAAAGAGAAGAATGCCACCACAAAGACTGATAGTTCCGGGGGTAGGATAGGGGTTGCCTCTATTAGATTGGTTGTCTCAGATTTGGGAAAGAAAATTCTTGAACCTTTGACCATGTAAGATTATCTTTTTGCTCCACCAGGGTATTATGAATATAATGATTATTATTTTGGCTACATTTTAATTATTTCAAGTGATAATGTGAATGACTTTTCTCAATCTAATTCCAATCTTGATTCCCAAACTGATCCTCAAATTGTACTTGTCTGATGAGCTCACTAACTAGGATGAAGAAGATATCGATGATACCAGTTATGATAGCACCAGGTGTGAGGAGCCAGTCCTGGAGCAGCATGGTACACCGCTCGCCATCAACTTGGATCTTTCTGATAAAGAAGAGACACCAAAAAATTTACCTACAACATTGCAAGAAGAGGAAGAAACACATAAATAAATCTAAGGAGCGTGAAAGTGTTACCCCCGAGAACAGCTCCAATAGATAAAAGAAAATAAATAGAAACTTAAGAAGAGCTACCTCCATCTCCACCAATGGAAGAACCACATAGCCAAGTTAAGATTGGAGGAATATATAAAGTGGATTACAACATGCTAGCTCATCTTAGGAGGTTAACACCCAAACTAAGCATTTACAATTCTCTAATCCTATCAAAGGAGATGAGAGTTTACAACTTTGATTGATGATACACCTAAAATATATAGAGTTTTTATACAAATTTTTATACCTCTTTTTGAGATATTGCATTTTAATGGAAGGTATTTGTGTTTTTTTTTCTTCAGATGAAACAAAAAAGGTGAAAAATGAAAAAATGAGTGAAAAATGATCAAATATGGAGCAAAAATACAAAAATTGTGTAAAAGTATTTTGGTGCCTAATCGCCGGTAAAACAGAGAAGGCCACACCTAAGCACTAGAGGCCCCGCGCTTAATCGTCAGTGACAGTTACTTAACGGGTTAATTCATTTTGATGAATTTTGATGGGACATTTGAGGCACCTATTGGCTAAAGAGGGAAGTTATAACCTCTTGAAACAAAAATATGGTTAAAAGACCTGTGAAAGGAGGCATCCTTTGGAGAATACATCAAATTTGGACACATTTTAAAGAGATATCAATGTACCTCTTGGAAAACTATAAAAAGGAGAGGCCCGGGACTCCTCAAGGGTTGCTTCTAGTCTTTTTAAGTGTTTCTTTTAGATTCTTTTTTGCTATAATTTCTAATAGAGACACGGTAAGATGCCAATATTTATCTTTATTTTAGTTTTAGTTTCTAGTTTTTGAGAGTTAAGAGTGTTGTAAGAAGAGAAGAGATTCAAAGACACTTCAAGAGTTTGGTGGAGGATTTGAGATAAGTTTTTTTCTTTTTGTTACTACATTTGGTTTTAATTGAGACTTCTTATTGGTTTGACAATGATTTTTGTTTTTAAATTAAAGTGTGATTTTATTTTCTCCATGAATTCTGAGTTGTTTCCTTTATCTTTTTCCTTAAAATGATAAGTAGATAAAGTATTGGATGGAAGTGTTGGAGATTATTGATATTTAATGTAGAAAGAAGTTATGATGATTTAACTCCATGTACTTCATTTACTTCTTGATTTGGCCTATCGAGATGTTAAAACTTGTTGTGAGAACATGTAAGAGCTGGGATGGTATTGTCTCAGTCAACAATTGGAAAGAATTACATGAGATTGTATGGATGAGAATGTAATTAATATGATTGAGTGCAAATAAATAGGGAAATAATTGTTGAAGTGTGTAGAGTTAGAGGACTTTAAAGTGACATGTTGAAGCCCACAACTTGGTTTATTATTTTAGGTTTTGTACACGATGTTAGCCCCAAGGTGAAGGGAATCGAGAGAACTCTAGAGTGAGAACTGGTATCTTCCCTGCCTAGCGGGTCATCAGAATTATTCAAACTTTAAATTAACCAATATTCTTTATAGCTTCTCTAGTTAGGGTAAAGAATAATATTACTCTTATTTGGCACAACACAATTTTGCATACTTCCACAACAAAATTCCTATACTTATTAGTGATTCATGATAAGGAAAAAAATATTTCATATTTAGTGCTTCTTATCTTACAATAACTTATGTTATCTTTAGAAGTTGTTATAGTTTTGCCAAAATATCAAAAATACCAAAAGAATTGAACTTTAATTACTATGATAATATCTTTAGTTTAAGTAATTGTTTTTTTTTTGAAATGGAAGTTTGTTACATAATAGTGCTTATTGTGAACAATCCTTGTGGGTTTTATATTCGGGGGTTAATCAAAAATTCATATATTACTTAATAACGATATGTATACATGCGTAATATCCCAATATATATATATATATATATATATTAAAAAGTAGAATTCTTATTTTCCTTATGATCAAGATTTTGGTGTTGTTGCAAAGTAGAAAAGATAAGTGGAGAATATAATTGCATACATTGTCATATTATTGCATATAAATAGTCGGGATTAAGTTTTTTGGCGTTGTTGCCGGAGATTGAAATTAANGAGAATATAATTGCATACATTGTCATATTATTGCATATAAATAGTCGGGATTAAGTTTTTTGGCGTTGTTGCTGGAGATTGAAATTAAGAAAATTTAAAAAATAGGTTTGCAATTTAGATTTCAATTGAAATTGGGATTGAAATTAAATTGTAATTTAATATAAAACAAAATTTCTATTTTTAGAAAGATTTATTTAAACTTTAAGAATCTTTATATGAATATTTTAGTGTTGTGTTTTTATATCAAGTATCTTATTTTTATTTTATTTTAGTGTATGCGTAGTTCAGGTTCTGAAGGACTAGTGTCCTATGATTCTGAATTACAAGGAATTGTTAAAAAAATTAAAAACTTTGAAAAATCTAAAAAAATTATAGAAATGACATATCAAAATAATCAAAATGCTGAAATTCATCAATAATTTAGACCATTAAAGATTATGTTAACCCTATAGTAGATGAACTTCATTGTAGTATTCAAAAATCTACCATAGTGGCCAATTCATTTGAGCTTAAAGCTGTTATTATCCAAATGGTATCAAATAATCAGTTTGTGGGATCACCAACTGATACATCTTGTAATTTTTTTAGAATTGTGTGCTACATTTAAATACAATGGTGTATCAGATGATGCCATAAGACTTAGGTTATTTCCTTTCTTACTGAGGCATAAAGCTAAGATATGGTTGCACTCCTTAACATCTAGATCTATCAGAACTTGGGGTGATTTAGCACAAAAATTCCTTGCTAAATATTTTCCACCAACAAAAACTGCGAAGCTTAGAAATGATATTACATCTTTTAATCAGTTTAACGAGGAATTTCATTATGAAGCATGGGAACGATTTTAAGAACTCTTAAGAAAGTGTCCACACCATGCTATACCATATCAAACTTTTGATAATGGATTAGTTGGGTGTCTTAAATCTATTATTGCCGTTGCTGGTGGTTCATTGATGTAAAAATTATTTCATGATGCTTATGCTTTAATTAAAGAAATGAATATTTTCATTGGCCTTCTGAGAGGGTAATCTTAAAAAAGGATCCACTATTCATGTATCTGATGCATTTACCATGTTATNTTGAAATTAAGAAAATTTAAAAATTAGGTTTGCAATTTAGATTTCAATTGAAATTGGGATTGAAATTAAATTATAATTTAATATAAAACAAAATTTCTATTTTTAGAAAGATTTATTTAAACTTTAAGAATCTTTGTAAGAATATTTTAGTGTTGTGTTTTTATATCAAGTATCTTATTTTTATTTTATATTAGTGTATGCGTAGTTCAGGTTCTGAAGGACTAGTGTCCTAAGATTCTGAATTACAAGGAATTGTTAAAAAAATTAAAAATTTTGAAAAATCTAAAAAAATTATAGAAATGACATATCAAAATAATCAAAATGCTGAAATTCATCAAGAATTTAGATCATTAAAGATTTTTTTAACCCTACGGTAGATGAACTTCCTTGTAGTATTCAAAAATCTACCGTAGTGGCCAATTCATTTGAGCTTAAAGCTGTTATTATCCAAATGGTATCAAATAATCAGTTTGTGGGATCACCAACTGATACATCTTGCAATATTTTTAGAATTGTGTGCTACATTTAAATACGACGGTGTATCAGATGATGCCATAAGACTTAGGTTATTTCCTTTCTTACTGAGGGATAAAGCTAAGATATGGTTGCACTCCTTAGCACCTAGATCTATCAGAACTTAGATTGATTTAGCACAAAAATTCCTTGCTAAATATTTTCCACGAACAAAAACTGTGAAGCTTTGAAATGATATTGCATCTTTCAATCAGTTTAAAGAGGAATTTATTTATGAAGCATGGGAACAATTTAAAGTACTCTTAAGAAAGTGTCCACACCATGCAATACCAGATTGGTTAATAATTCAAACTTTTTATAATGGATTAGTTGGGTGTCTTAAATCTATTATTGTCGTTGTTGGTTCATTGATGTTAAAATTATTTCATGATGCTTATGCTTTAATTAAAGAAATGACTATTTTCATTGGCCTTCTGAGAGGTTAATCTTAAAAAGGGATCCACTATTCATGAATCTGATGCATTTATCATGTTAGCAAATCAAGTTACTGCAATTTCAAGGAAGCTAGACCAATTTGGAATGAATTTTTCTCAACCAATTCCTATGATTGAAGAGAATTCATTAGACCAAATGGTAGATTCTCAAGCATCCTTAGAGACTTTGAATGCCATAAATAACAAGCCAAATAACTGATATTCAAATTATTATAACTTGGGNATGTTATCAAATCAAGTTGCTGCAATTTCAAGGAAGTTAGACCAAATTGGAATGAATTTTTCTCAACCAATTCCTATGTTTGAAGAGAATTCATTAGACCAAATGGTAGATTCTCAAGCATCATTAGAGACTTTGAATGCCATAAATAATAAGCCAAATAACCGATATTCAAATTATTATAACTCGGTTTGGAAGAATCATCCTAATTTTAACTTGAATAATACTTCATGTGGTATTAATCAACAATGGGGTAGCAACCAAGAAAACCCATTTGGAAGGTGGAACAACCAAGGGAATAATAATAATAATAGATTTACTTATCCTCCAAGTTTCAACAGTAATCCACAATTAAGGAGAAGAAGTTATCTATAGAAGAAGTGGTGTTACAAATGGAAAATCAGTTACAAAGTGAAGGAGGTACAATTAAAAATATTGAGAATCAACTTGGAAAAATAGCAAATTCATTAAGTAATAGATCTTAAGGAACACTTCCTAGTAATACTGAAGTAAATCCGAAAGACTAGAATAAAGAGCAAGTAAAAGCTGTTCAACTTAGAAGCGGATAAAAGTTGGAAGTTAGGGTTCAAAAAGAAACTGAAGTAGAGAGAGAAAAGATTGAAGTACCAAAAGAGGACTCTTTGAAAGGTTTAGAGAGACCTATTTCTCCATTTCGTCAAAGGCTTCATCAACAGAAGTTGGATAAGCAATTTTCAAAATTTTTAAAAAATTTTAAGAAGTTTATAATTATTATTCCATTTGTTGAATCCTTAGAACAAATGCCAAGCTATTTCAATTTTATGAAGGATATTCTTAATAGAAAAAGAAAGTTTGAAGATAATGAAACTATTGCACATAGTGAGGAGTGCAATGCTATAATTTAGAAAAGGCTTCCTGAAAAGCTTAAGGATCCTGGTAGCTTTACCATTCTATGTGCAATAGGAGATAAATTTTATGGGAAAGTTTTATGTGATTTAGGTGCAAGCATTAACCTTATGTCATTATCAATATTTAAATGATTGGGATTAGAAGAAATAACCCCTACTACTGTAACTCTGCAGTTAGCAGATTGTTCAATAACGTATCCTAAAGGAGTTATAGTAGTGAAAGTGGATCAATTTATTTTTCATGTTGATTTCATTGTGCTATATATGAAGGAAGATAAAGAGATGAGCAATGATAGATGTACAGAAAGGATAATTAACTATGTGTTTCAATGATCAAATGGTTACTTATAACATTTCAAGGTCAATGAAGTATCCTGCAAAAGGTAAAGTTGATGAATGTTATAGAATTGATGTTATAAGATATCTGAGTGATTGTCATTTTAAAACAAATTATGAAGAGAAATTTGAAATTGAAGATTTGGAACATGAGCAAGAAGAGGAATTAGATCAATTTGAAGTTCTTTACAAGGAAAATTCGAACTATGCTCGAGAAAATTTTAAAATTCTGGACACAACAGAAAAAGATAAATCAGTTTGTCGNTATAGAATTGATGTTATAAGATATCTGAGTGATTGTCATTTTAAAACAAATTATGAAGAGAAATTTGAAATCGAAGATTTGGAACACGAGCAAGAAGAAAAATTAAATCAATTTGAAGATCTTTACAAGGAAAATTCAAACTATGCTCGAGAAAATTTTAAAATTCTGGACACAACAGAAAAAGATAAATCATTTTGTCCATCAATTGAAAAACCTCTAGAACTTGAGTTGAAATTACTTCTTGATCATTTAAAATATGCCTTTTAGNTATAGAATTGATGTTATAAGATATCTGAGTGATTGTCATTTTAAAACAAATTATGAAGAGAAATTTGAAATCAAAGATTTGGAACATGAGCAAGAAGAGGAATTAGATCAATTTGAAGATCTTTACAAGGAAAATTCAAACTATGCTCGAGAAAATTTTAAAATTTTGGACACAACAAAAAAAGATAAATCATTTTGTCCATCAATTGAAAAACCTCTAGAACTTGAGTTTAAATTACTTCTTGATCATTTAAAATATTCCTTTTAGGAAATTCCTGTACTTTACCAGTTATAATTTCTTCAAAATTAACGATTGAAGAAAAAGAAAGCTTGCNTGCCTTTTAGGAAATTCCTGTACTTTACCAGTTATAATTTCCTCAAAATTAACGATGGAAGAAAAAGAAAGCTTGATGAAAATTTTTAAAAATTTTAAGAAAACTTTGGAGGGACAATAGGTGATATTAAAGGAATCAGTCCTTCAGTTTGTATGCATAAAATTCTTNTGCCTTTTAGGAAATTCCTGTACTTTACCAGTTATAATTTCCTCAAAATTAACGATGGAAGAAAAAGAAAGCATGATGAAAATTTTTAAAAATTTTAAGAAAACTTTGGATGGACAATAGGTGATATTAAAGGAATCAGTCCTTCAGTTTGTATGCATAAAATTCTATAGAAGAGAACTGCAAACCCAAGGTTGATCCTCAAAGGAGATTGAATCCTATTATGAAAGAAGTTGTTAAGAAAGAAATTCTAAAGTAGTTAGATGCTGGAATTATCAAATTTATTTTAAAAAGTGCATAGATTAGTTCAATTCATTGTATTCCTAAGAAAGGAGAAGAAAAGGTGACTTTAAATGAACATAATGAGTTAATACATACTAGACAAGTCATAGGGTGGCGAATATGCATTGATTATAGAAAATTAAATCTTGCTGCTAGAAAATATCTATTTCTGCTACCCTTTCTAGATCGAATGTTGGATAGACTAGCTATGCATAAATACTTTTATTTTCTAGATGGACATATTGGTTATCACAAAATTCAAATAACTCCTGAAGATCAATAAAACAACATTTACCAATCCGTATGGTACATTTTCTTTTAGAAAAATGCCTNGATTGAATCCTATTATGAAAGAAGTTGTTAAGAAAGAAATTCTAAAGTAGTTAGATGCTGGAATTATCTACCTTATTTTAAAAAGTGCATAGATTAGTCCAATTCATTGTATTCCTAAGAAAGGAGGAGTAACTGTGACTTTAAATGAACATAATGGGTGGCGAATATGCATTGATTATAGAAAATAAAATCTTGCTACTAGAAAATATCTATTTCTGCTACCCTTTCTAGATCGGATGTTGGATAGACTAGTTGTGCATAAATACTTTTATTTTTTGGATGGACATATTGGTTATCACCAAATTCAAATAACTCCTGAAGATCAATAAAATAACATTTACCAATCCGTATGGTACATTTTCTTTTAGAAGAATGCCCTTTGGTTTATGTAATGCCCCGATTACATTTCAAAGATGTAAGGCGGTTATTTTCTGTGATTTAATTGAAAAAAGGATTGAAGTCTTCATGGATGATTTTTCAGTGTTTGGAACTTCATTTGACTTATGTTTAGAACATTTATCAAAATTTCTTAAGCTCTGTGAAGAAATAAATTTAGTAAGTAATTGGAAAAAATGTCAATTTATGGTCGCAGGAAGAATTGTATTAGGACATCAAATATTAGAAAATGGTATGAAAGCAGATCCCGCTAAAACTCAAGTGATCACTAATTTACATTATTTAACCAATGTAAGGGNTGAATATTTTAGTGTTGTGTTTTTATATCAAGTATCTTATTTTTATTTTATTTTAGTGTATGCGTAGTTCAGTTTCTGAAGGACTAGTGTCCTATGATTCTGAATTACAAGGAATTGTTAAAAAAATTAGAAACTTTGAAAAATCTAAAAAAATTATAGAAATGACATATCAAAATAATCAAAATGCTAAAATTCATCAAGAATTTAGACCATTAAAGATTATGTTAACCCTACAGTAGATGAACTTAATTGTAGTATTCAAAAATCTACCATGGTGGCCAATTCATTTGAGCTTAAAGCTGTTATTATCCAAATGGTATCAAATAATCAGTTTGTGAGATCACCAACTGATACATCTTGCAATTTCTTTAGAATTGTGTGCTACATTTAAATATAATGGTGTATCAGATGATGCCATAAGACTTAGGTTATTTCCTTTCTTACTGAGGGATAAAGCTAAGATATGGTTGCACTCCTTGACATCTAGATCTATCAGAACTTGGGGTGATTTAGCACAAAAATTCCTTGCTAAATATTTTCCACCAACAAAAACTGCGAAGCTTAGAAATGATATTACATCTTTTAATCAGTTTAAAGAGGAATTTATTTATGAAGCATGGGAACGATTTTAAGAACTCTTAAGTAAGTGTCCACACCATGCTATACCAGATTGGTTAATAATTCAAACTTTTTATAATGGATTAGTTGGGTGTCTTAAATCTATTATTGTCATTGCTGGTGGTTCATTGATGTCAAAATTATTTCATGATGCTTATGCTTTAATTAAAGAAATGACTATTTTCATTGGCCTTCTGAGAGGGTAATCTTAAAAAAGGATCCACTATTCATGAATTATGCTTTAATTGAAGAGATGGCTACCAATAATTTTCAATGGCCTTCTGAGAAGGTGAATCCAAAGAAAGTAGCCAATATTCATGAAACTGATGCATTTGCTTGTTAGCAAATCAAGTTGCTGCAATTTCAAGGAAGTTGACCAATTTGGAATGAATTTTTCTCAATAGCAAATCAAGTTGCTGCAATTTCAAGGAAGTTAGACCAATTTGGAATGAATTTTTCTCAATCAATTTTCAAATCAAGTTGCTGCAATTTCAAGGAAGTTAGACCAATTTGGAATGAATTTTTCTCAACCAAGTCCTATGATTGAAGAGAATTCATTAGACCAAATGGTAGATTCTCAATCATCATTAGAGACTTTGAATGCCATAAATAACAAGCCAAATAACCGATATTCAAATTATTATAACTCGGGTTGGAAGAATCATCCTAATTTTCACTTGAATAATACTTCATGTGGTATTAATCAACAATGGGGTAGCAACCAAGCNGTGTGCCTTTAGAAGAAACTTATGAAATTATCCAAAAATTTCATAATTTTGATTTTGGGGGACATTTTGGTGTTGATAAAACAGCATACAAAACTTTAAATTCTTGATTTTATTGGCCTACTATCTTTAGAGATGTTAATTCTTATATCAAAACTTGTGATAGAAGTCAACGTGTGGGCAATATTTCTAGAAGAAATGAGATGCCCCTCAACTATATGTTTGAAGTGAAATATTTGATGTTTGGGGATTAGATTTCATGGGACCATTTATACCATCTTTTGAAAATTAATATATGTTGTTAGTAGTGGATTATGTATCCAAATGGTTCAAAGCTGTAGCTTTACCTATATATGATGCTCAAAGTGTTGCAAAATTTTTAAGAATGAATATATTATGTAGATTTGGGATGCTGAGAGTGATCATAACTAACGGGGAAGTCATTTCAGAAATGTCATAATGGAGAAGTTATTAAATAAATATCATATAAATAATACAATTGTTACTGCTTATCATCCTCACACAAGTGGTTTGGCTGAATTATCCATTTGTGAAATTAAAAGAATATTGGAAAAATCTATGAATCCAACAAAAATGAATTGGTCAGTCAAACTTGATTATGCTTTGTGGGCTAATAGGGCTGCATACAGAACCCCTATAGAATGTCCCCATATAGGCTAATATTTGGAAAAACTTGTCACCACAAGTTTAATATGAACATAAAGCATATTGGGCTATTAAAGAGTTCAATTATAATTTAAAAGATGCTGGTGAGAAAAGAATGTTACAATATTAGTGAGACTCATATTTGGGAAAGCTTATCACTTACCAGTTGAACTTGAGCATAAAGCATATTGGACAATTAAAGAGTTCAATTATAATTTGTGCTGGTGAGAAAAGATTGTTACAATTAAATTAGCTTGAAGAGATAAGGAATGAATCTTATGAAAGTGCCAAAATATTTTCTATTTTTAGGGGACAAACTTAAATTAAGTGATCGTATGATGTTGGGTCCACCAAAATAAGCACTGGCTAAGTCAAGCTAACGATGTAAAACTAAGCGCTCTGTGGGAGGCAACCCATAGTTATCAGTGTGCTTTTGTTTTAAATATTTTGTGTGATTAAGAAAAATTGGGGTAGTATTTGAAGACTATTATGCGTTAGTAATGATTTTAAGATTTTATTAAATGACTTAGACATATGAGAAGCAGTATTTGGACGTTAAGTTGCATGGTGCTAAATGAAGCTCTGGGGCTTAAGCGCCAATATTCTGGAAAACTTAGAATGAGTATTTGGACGTTAAGTTGTCTGGTGCTAAATCAAGCATTGGGGCTTAAGCGCCAATTTTCTGGACAACTTAAAATGAGTATTTGGACGTTAAGTTGTCTGGTGCTAAATCAAGCACTGGGGCTTAAGTGCCAATATTTGGCGCTTAAGCACAGACGATAAAAAACATATGCAAATTTCAATTTCTGGAAGATCTAACCATAAATTGATTAACTTAAATGTATCATGGTGGTTTTAGGACGTGTCTAAGAGTTATAGAAAAGATTTTGGCCTATAAATAAAAGGGCTTTATAAAGAATTTTCACCACAATTCAAATTCTAACCCTAAAATTTTAAGTGAAAGAGAGATTTGGAGAAATTTCTTCATGGAAGATGGATTTGAAGAAAAAGGAAAAGGCCATGAGGAAGAAATTCATTAGTCAGAGTGCACAAGAGATGTATAACAGTTTCTTAGCTATTAGTATTAAAGGATTAACGGAAAAGATTAACAAAATTAAGGCTGGCATGGCTTCAATTGATGCAAAGGTAAATGAAGTTAATGCACATTTAGAGCATATTGGATGGCAAATAAAAATGCAATTTAGCCATACTAGTTATATAGAGAAAGCTAATAAGGAGATGTATCTTAAGCAAAATGGATTGAAGAAGATTGTATCAGCGNAAAAAGGAAAAGGCCATGAGGAAGAAATTCATTAGTCAGAGTGCACAAGAGATGTATAACAGTTTCTTAGCTGTTAGTATTAAAGGATTAACGGAAAAGATTAACAAAATTAAGGCTGGCATGGCTTCAACCAATGCAAAGGTAAATGAAGTTAATGCACATTTAGAGCATATTGGATGGCAATTAAAAATGCAATTTAACCATACCAGTTATATAGAGAAAGCTAATAAGGCAATGTATCTTAAGCAAAATTGATTGAAGAAGATTGTATCAGCGCTTGTCACCACCGTCAATTTTATCAACTCTATATTTCAAATGCCCAATGAGAGACTAATGAGAGACAAGAATTTGTTCCAACAAATGAAGAATGGAATTAAGTTCAACATTAAGATTTGCTTATTAGGAGTTGTTTTATGTGTTAGTGTTAGGTCATACTTTTAGTGTTTATGTGATTATTTTTTTTATTGTGTAAGTTTGTTTGGTGTTTGTATTTAGAAAATTTTCTCATCCGAGACTCTTTGGAATGAGAATTATGTGTTGTATGTTGTTTGTAATAGTTCGTGAAAGAATATAAGTGTTTGTTTGTTAAAAATTTATGTTATTGTTACTTCAAATTGAATTAGTAATATTAGAGAATTTTGAGAGAGAGGAGAGTTAAAGGGGAAGAAAATAGTTATTTAAGTGTTATAAAATCATTTAGGGGTAATTTACTTAGGCTAATAGTGCATTTTACTTAAGACCAAAAATATCAAAAATCGTGCACTGGCGCCTAAGCGCCATAACCCATCGCTTAAGCGTGAGCCAACCCGAGAAGCGCCAAATATCTGCGCTTAAGCTCTGGTTCACAAAAACTAGTTCGCAAATGATTAAAAGTGAAAAATATCCCCAAAAGTTTCCATTTTTGCTCCTGCCATCATCTTCTTCCTCTGACGTTCATGATTTTGAGTTTAGGGAAAACCTTATTTTGGAAATTTCTTGGTGGATTTGAGCCAAATTTGCTAGATTTGGATTTCTTGAGGTGAGAGCTTCACTTCTATGTAGATTTTTTGGATTTTCACCATGTCTTTTGAGTACATTTGGAGATACCCAAAAATCACAATTCATGGTAAAAAGTGGAGAAAATTCTATGAAAATTACATAGAAATTGTAGTTTAAACTTATAGGAGTTGAGTTTAGTAGTTTAGGCTTGATTCATGGATTTATTTTGGAATTTTTGAAAATTTTTAGAAATGGCACCAAGAATGAAGAGGAGCAAGGGGAAGTTCCATTTTGATTCAAGTAAATTTGTGAGTTTAAAAGCTCAAGATTGGTATAGTTATGCTCTGCAATCACGAAAACTTATACAGGAGCGATGTTTTAAAAATCTGAGAGGACCTATTGAAGATTTAATTGTTCATAAACAGTGGGAAAAATTCTATTATTTTTCTATTGTAGTGGTGATTTCTGTAGTTTGGGAGTTTTATGTTAATCTCCCAGAGGCAGAAGAAGATCAAGTTTTGGTCAGAGGAAAATCAGTGCCATTTTTGCCTGATGTGATTAACATGCTTTACCAGTCACCCCCTAATACTTTTTGTTTTTATTCAAACTATAGTCCTACTGAGATAGTGTTGGGTGAGATTATTTCATATTTAATTGTTGGAAGAGGACTCTGGAAGATTACAAATGAAAGGTGAGTCAAATTTTCCACTTCAAAGTTAAATGCAACCTCAACGGCAAGGTATTATTTTATTTCAGCTCCTCTACTGCTGATTAATCATCTCAGTGAAGTTACTAGAAAAAGAGGGACTTTGTTAATTCTCTAAATTTGTAAGAGAAGAGCAATACCCCATGTGGTTAGCTAACATTGTACCTGTTAAGAAGAAAAATGGACAAATCCGTGTATGTGTCGACTTCAGGGATTTGAACAAAGCGTGTCTAAAGGATGAATTTTTGTTGCCAAACCAGAAATGATGGTGGATATTGCTTCGAACATGAAATTTTCTCCTTCATGGATAGATCGTTGGGGTACAACCAAATCAAGATGTCTACCGAGGATGTAGCACTTACAACATTCAGGACATCGATTGGAATTTTCTGCTACATAGTGATATCGTTTTGGTTGAATAACGCCAGAGCAACATATCAATGAGCTATAACAAAGATTTTTTATGATCTCATTCACAACTAAGTGGAATGCTACGTCGATGATTTGGTCATCAAAATTAAATGAAAAATAGACCATTTGTATGATTTATGGATCGTGTTTGAACAGTTACGACGATATGACCTTAACATGAATCCCTTAAAGTGCGCCTTTGGCATTACCTCCGATTGTCAGTCATTAAGGGATCGAGATCGACCCAGATAAGATTAAATCTATCTTGGAAATGCCTCCTCCCAAAACCTTGAAATAACTACCTTCCTTCCAAGGGAATCTGACATATCTGAGACGCTTTATTTTTAATATCTCAGGTAGGTGTCATCTGTTCGTGGCATTAATTAAAAAGGATGTCAAATTTGTTAGAGAAGATAAATGTCAATGGGGCTTTGAGGATGTTAAAAAATACTTATTGACACTTCCTATTTTGGCAGCCCCTATCCTGAGAAAACCTTTAATACTTTATACTGCGGCCTTAGATGACTCTCTTGGAGCCCTCTTAGCCCAAATCAATGACGAGGGCAAACAAAACTCACTCTACTACTTAAGTCGTCGTCTAATACCAATGGAAGTAAGGTATCCGCCAATTGAGAAGAATTGTATAGCGTTAATTTTTGCCTCCCAAAAGCTTAGACATTACATGCTTTCTCATAAAATTACCATAATTTCAAAAGTTCATCTGTTGCAATATTTGATGACCCAACCAACACTCTCTGGACGTCTAGCAAGATGGTCGATGATTTTGTTGCAATTTGATAAAACTTTTGTTCCCCTCCATGCTATCAAGGGATAAATTTTAGCAGATTTTCTTACTGCACACCCACTGTCAGCTGAGTCCCCTCTTAATGATGAGTTACCAGATAAGGAAGTTTTACAGATAGAATTCTCCAATGCGCAACACTGGGAGATGTACTTCGACGGAGCTTCATCGGCCTAAACAGACAAAGGATCAAGCAGAGTTTTACCAGGCCAAGCAGAGATTGGTTTGATCTTTATGATGCCAGATAAGAGTATGTTGAGGTTCTCATACCACCTGACAGAGCCATGCACAAACAACAAAGCAGAGTATGAAACCTTAATCACCGGATATGATTTAGCAATCTTGATGGATATAATGGATATTGCCATCTATGGCGGCTCTCAACTCATCATCCAGCAAGTCACCAGACAGTATAAGATTTTAAAGTCATGGTTAACAGAATACCATTGGTACACAATGAAACTGCCAAAGCAGATTCCTAGTATAACTTTCTACTGGATTCCTCGGGGACATAATGCCCATGTTGATGCTCTAGCAAAGCTTGCAAAAGAACAAGCATGTCCCTCAGAGGATTCCATTGACATTATGGTACAAGGAAGATAGGTTTTATCTTGAATCGACCTCAAAAATCAACACTAGCTTTGGTTTAATATTTCTACTATGTTTATTCTTATTGAGCAATATTTTACCTCAATAAAATAAATGTTTTTCTCATCAATATAAAATAAACTTTGGTTTAATAAATGCTTTATTTTGTTCTTTTTCCTGCTAAATTTCAGTGCGTTGATGCTTTTTTTGTCATCTGCAGAGAGAATGTCAGTATGGAGGCTGATTTTTGCTTTTAAAGATGGCTGGAACCTCGCACTTAACAGAGAAAGGGCACTACAGGGTGGCACCATAGAATTTGACATGGACTTCAATCAAGTCAACATAGACTATGAGGGTCCTCTAATGGAGGTGGTTAGTCTTCAGGAAAAATAAGGTCTACTGTTACTTATAAAGAGTAGGGAGAATTTCTCACTAACGAGGGAAAACGTGATAATACAGCAAGATCCGATGGAGGGGACTAGTCGTCTACCATCTATGATAAATGTACCAACCGGATGCCTAGTCACTACTAATGAGGAAAGACTGCCTGAAGCACTGCTACAAAGAACTCAATGTATGAACGCCAATCGTCAAAAACATACAACTTTCCTGCGCAAAGAAAAAATATGGCAGAAGGAGGCAGAAAACTTGTTTACCCCTATACCTGAGGGGAAGATCTATGATCCAAACATGAGAGAGACCTCTTTCAGCTTACCTACCATAGAGGATGAGTCCAAGTTTACTACAGATCCGGAGATACCAGGAGTTTTAGATGATCTTTGGACATGCACCACTGAAATTCCTACACAGACACCAACTACAAGGGCATTTATGGAATGCCCAGACTGCAACGTCCTCCATCTAGAGCATTACAGTACTCTGGAGGAGTACGCGTCAATCGATGATGGATTTCAGAGCACTGATAATCTGATGGGGGAGTCATATATTCTGTTAGAGATAGACAACACTAGCTTGGATTCTCGCTAAAATTGAAATGAGGGAGGGCCCTCGATAGCCGCCGTTGATCACGATGGCAGAATTTGATAAATTTATTAAAGTAAATAAAAGGGAGTTTGAAATTTATGAAGAAGTTTAGGGAAGATTCATCAATGTACTAGAAAGCTTAGAGTTATACACCAGAGTCTTCTTCGAAAGTGACGAAACTAGTATTGTTGACTTCAACTTTGATCTAAGAGATACGGGTCGAGCAGGCCTTCTGATGGAAAGATCCTATTCTGAGCCACAAAAATGGATGCGTTGAAAGGGCAGGATCACCATACAATGTGGCTACTGTTACAACTTCACTAAGGGCAGACAAGGAAATCCCCCAGGGATTTTCAAACACGATGAGGTGGACTAGTTACCTCCAATGATAAAATGGATGATTAAGAGAATGGTCTGATGAAGCATAATTCCAGCCAACTGTTCCTAATAGTTGTATCATCAATATGTATGATGAAGGCCACTGCATTCCCCCACATATAGACCATCATGATTTAATGAGACATTTTTGCACGGTCTCTTTCACGAGCAGAAGAAACATTTTATTCAGAAAAGAAATAGATATCATTGGTCCCGATGAGTTCACAGGATCAGTGCAGATTCTGTTGCCAGTGCGTTCAGTGTTAGTTCTTAAAGGAAATGGAGCTGACATTGTCAAACACTTCATTCCAGGGGTACAACACCGCAGGGTGTCTGTAACTTTTTGAAGAATGGATGACAACAAAATGCCATACAGATTTCGGTCAGACCCGGAGTTGGAAGAGCTACTTTCTTATGAGCTATGAGAGGGTTTCACCTCTAAGCACATGTAAAGGGAACTCTTGTTAAGGAGAGTGGCTTAGTAGGTCGGCTTGATTAGGAGCTTGCTCCACTGAAGATGGACACTCAGGAGACACATTTTTGTACTGCGTTTTGACACAACAGATTAATGAAATATGAAGATGGACACTCAGGAGACACCTTTTTGTATTGCATTTTGACATATGTATCAGATATGCTCAACTTGTGATATGTGCCCATCATGAGATATTTCAGATGTACTTTGATGCATTCAACATATTGTACTTTTTTAGGTTTTGGTCTGTACTCAATCTGCAACACTTGTCAAAGCAGATTAATGAAATCTCTTTCAAAACTTTTGTTTGTTTGTTCAATTTTCCTTCTGTGCGATGGTTAAAAGCCACGGAACCATACATTGCTTCCAAACTATAAAGAACGAAGAACAAAATAATAAAAGCTTAATAATAATAAAATTCAAATAAAATACTTTTTTGAAAAATTAACCAACAAAAAAATTGAATTTTGAAAATATATTCTGATAAGTAAATATGATTAAAATAACAAGAAAAGAAATTAAATTTGTTGAGTTGATTCTCTCGATTTTGAGGTCTCGTACTCTTTGCTCGCGCAGCACGATCATCCTTGTCTGTACTAATTCTCTTCACAACCCCTGCAGAATTTCATATTTTACACAAAACCTTACAAAATTCCACATATCTTCCTCGCCAATGTCAACCTTTTTACATGACACACATTTATGAGTTTACCCCCACAAACTTCCTACACTACATTCTGTTCGTTCTCGGAGCTAGTACCAAAACTCTAATTTCCTTTCCACTACCTCCTAGGTTGGATATAGGCCACGGAGCTTTCCTTCCCAATATAGTGACAGCTCTCCGTCACCCTTTTGGTCGGATGTGAAGCATCGAGCTTCCCTTCCTAATGGAACACACATCTTTGAGATAGGTGTAAGACTCCATTAAGCGGAACACATCATCCTATTCTCAACCTTTTGAGATTGGTATAAGACCCCCTTAAATGGGACATGACTTTCAATTCTCTACACACATCTTTGAGATTAAAATATGGCCCCCTTGAATTGGACACAACATCCAATTCTCTACACACACCTTTGATATTGGTGTAAGACCCCCTTAAATGGGACACGACATCCAATTCTATAGACACATCTTCGAAATTAATATAAGACCCCCATGAATGGGGCACGACATCCAATTCTCTACATACATCTTCGAGATTGGTATAAGAGTCCCTTGAGCAAAACACAGCATCCTATTCTCTACCTTTCGAGATTTGTATAAGACCCCCTTGAATAGGACATGACATCCAATTCTCTACACACATTTTTGAGATTGATACAAGACCCCCTTGAATGGGACATGACATCCAATTCTCTACACATATCTTCAAGATAGGTGTAAGACCCCCTTGAATGGAACACGACATCCTACTCTCAGTATTCAAGGTCCGTACCTAAAATTTGACTCTCTTTTCAGGATTGATACCTAAATTTCAATTCCCATCTTGAGGTCATCACCTAAATACTGATTCCCATCCTCTAAGAACATTTGAAACTTGAAAATTTCAAACCTATTCTCCAATTCCCAGCGAGAGTTCCTACTCTGTGATTTCAATCAGATATGCAATTTCTAATTCCCCAGCAGGAAGAACTAGTACTCAAATTCTACACTCCTTCTATGTCTATTGACTTAGGCATCTGTATTGGTTTTATTGATCTTGTCGGTCAATGCCAATACGCATGGTGTGCTTGCCGAGCACACCACACGTATTGGGGTTGTTGACTCACTTTTAGTTGAGGTTTAGTTCTTCTCTTTAGTAGCTTAGGGTCTAGTCATAGGACTTTCTTATTGACTATTCCTAGAAAACTAGAAAGGAACCCTGACCATTAGAAATTCTAAACTCTTCCTTGCTCAACTTAAAGTTTCACATATTGGTCCTAACCTCTAGCACTTAGTAGGTGGGGTCAGTATGGGGAATCTCAAGGTGAGTCCCTATAGCACTGTTTGACCTTAGGGTTGACTTTGGGTGTTGGTCTGGAGCTAATTCACTCACTACAATCACTATCACCCTCAATCACTCACAATCCTAAAACCCAAAATTGTTGACATTGATCCCTTGATCACTTAGGAAACTCATGTCGATGGTCCCCTAGACCCACTAGCCCTAGGCTAGGGTTTAGCTAAGACCAATAAATAGAGGACCCAAATGGCAATTTGATTTGTCAATAGCTCATATAGGGTGGTTGGCAGCCGAGTTCTACCAAAATGTCCAACTTGGGCTTTTACCCCTAAATCCACCAAAACTACCCAAATGCCCTTGAAACCCTAAATTTGGTCAAAATCCTCAATTTCACCCAAAATATCCAAATTTGTTCAAAAACCGTCTCAAACCATTTGAAAATTTTGCCAAAATACCCCCAAATTTTGGCCAAAATACCCAAAATTACCAAAATACCCCCAAATTTTGCCAAATCTACAAAAATATGCTTGGCACCCCAAACTTTTCCAAAACCTCCAAAATCACTTTAAATGTCCCTAAAACCAATTTGGATTCTTCAATTGAATCGAATTTGGCCAATTTTACCATTTTGACCAAATCCCTTAAACTTCCTTTAAAGGCCCAATTTCTCAAAATTCATCTCAAATGTCCATCAATTTGACCTCAATTCCCATTAATTTCAATTCTAAATGCAAATTCATCTTTCATTTCATCAATCCAAACCAAATCCAAGCCTAATTGGCTCATGGTTTGAGCTCAATTTTGATCTAAGTCAAACCCCCAATTTTAGCCTTATGACTTAATCTCACTTAATTGAACCCCAAAGCCTACACAATTTGCCCCAATTTGAATCCCAAATTTTTCTTGAAAATTCTACACATCAAATTGGACCTTCAATTGGCCTTGGTCAAGCCTCAGTTTTACTCAATTTCAACTCACATTCAAAATCCCCAAATTTACCCTAAATTGGATGTCTCCAAATTCCACAAAATTGAATGCCCTAACCCCAATATTGACACCCAATTTATATTGAAAACGCTTTATGATATTCATATAGACCATTTTCAATAACCAATTTGGACTTAGCCCAACCTTAGCACAATCTAGACCCAAGTCTAGTCCAACATGTCCAAATTGACCAAAATCCCAAAATCCTTCAAATTGAGCTTCCAATTAAACTTAAAATTACATGAATCCTTCACCAAAAATCTTTATTACAATCATTTGCACAATCTTGATCAATCAATTGAGCTCAAATTCATGGCTAGCCTAACCCAAACCCAACTTTTAGCCATGTTGACCCAAGTTGGACCCATGCACCAAAATTAATTTAGTCATCCTAAAGTCATCAAATTAAGGTTTCCACAGCCACTAAGAGTACCTTATTTACCAAGGCTAAACCACCTTAAACCACACAAGTGAGCTATGGACCAATATTTCCTTGATTTAAAGGATCGTAACCATATTTGGGCCTTATTTGAAAATACTTTGCCAACATCACTTGCCATTAGGAGTAAATCATAATTAACTCTCCCCTGACCTCCTTGAGCCAAGAAGTAACTGAACCCTAGCCAGCCACCTCCTCAGCCACTGGAAACAGCCACTCAAAGGAGCCTTTATTGGCCAAATATCCAAATAAAACTCATCTGGCTGGCCAAGTCTGATTGGTCACTGGTGCTCTCCATCCCTCCACCCAAGCATCAATTTTCACCCACCAATTGGCCTTGGTGGCTATCCCAAGCCTTTCTATTTAATTAGCCCCCTCCATGGACAAAGGAGAGCTAACCAAAATCCTTGGGGAAACCCTGTCAAAATCTCACCAGAGACTCTCCAAACATTCCTAAGGTTAAGCTAACCATCTTCGCCCTTTGGTTCTCTCTGTGAGAGTTCAATTTTCAGCTCAAATCAGATTAAAACTAGGAAATTCTTCACCACACCTCCACAGTACACCAAACTTTAATCNGGGGAAACCCTGTCAAAATCTCACCAGAGACTCTCCAAACATTCCTAAGGTTAAGCTAACCATCTTCGCCCTCTGGTTCTCTCTGTGAGAGTTCAATTTTTACCTCAAAATCAGATTGAAACTAGGAAATTCTTCACCACACCTCCACAGTTCACCAAACTTTAATTAATTATTGACACACCATCCCCACAGTGAGAGAAGTTGATCCCCCACAAAATCCCCCTCTCAAACAGCCTCTTACATAGCTCTAGACAAACACTTGAAATTGAGTTTGATCGAAATCTTACCTAGACAATTCACTAAGGCTTGGGACTTCATTTGGAGGTTCATTAGACTCAATTGAAGTTACCACAACCATCTGATTGAGGCCTCCCCTCTCAGACNTAATTATTGACACACCATCCCCACAGTGAGAGAAGTTGATCCCCCACAAAATCCCCCTCTCAAACAGCCTCTAACATAGCTCTAGTCAAACACTTAAAATCGAGTTTGATCTAAATCTTACCTAGACAATTCACTAAGGCTTGGGACTTCATTTGGAGGTTCATGAGACTCAGTTAAAGTTATCACAACCATCTGATTGAGGCCTCCCCTCTCAGATAAAGTTATTGAAATCTAACCCTAAACCGAGCTTGTTTTGACTCTCCATATGTATTTACTTTATTTCATATCGTATAAGCCATATAGATATGTTCTTCTTGAGTAAACGAAGGTTTAAAAATAATCCCCATGCAATTTAGTTGAGTCTAGATGAAAAACTTAAGGTTCTAGTGTAACAGCTTATATGTTAGGTCACTTGGGGACGATAACGGAGAGCCATCCGATCACGCGTGTATCCAATGGACGAAGGAGATCAAGTCGAACAAGCTCTTGGTGCATAAATTGCAGTATGCATGGCAGCTGAGGGGGATGGCAGCGTTAAAAGAAAGAACATTGCATGTTCTTTTGGAGATGCCTAAGATCCTGTCAGCGCCGCACTAGATAAGTAGAAAAATAGGGATTTTTGAATTATCTTAAATACCTAAACTTCAAAAATCCATATCTTTCTCTAGAAAAATCATAAAAATAAAAGAAAAATACCTTCTTGCTCAGTGAACAGAGGAGAATAATGTGGACTAAAAATAAAAATTAATTGACAAACATATGATTTTCAATGAATTAAATACCCTCTGTGGTATTTTAATTCTCCGTGATTAAATATTGCTCACCATGGCATAAAACTTTTAGGGTTCATTCATCATCACAGAGGGGGTGTTCTCTAATTTTTCCAAGATCACAGAGCATCTTTATACAGCAATCCCTAATTTTTAAGCTAGAGTGAGCATTTTTATTTTAATTACATAAATCAAAATATTACTTTGATAATTATGAGAATAATTTTGGTAAGTTTATTGTGGTCAGAGAATTCTATGAAAAATATTTTGATGCTTTAGATTACCTTGAGAATTTTTATATTTAATTAAATGCAAATAGTTTGTATTAATTTATGTAAATTAAATCCTTATAAAAAATTGACAAAATTAATCTCATATTGTTCATAAAAATCATTTTTATTCACTGTAAAAAATTTGAAAATTACTTGACTGAATTCAAGTATTCAAATGAATTTTTATANCAATTGATGCAAAGGTAAATGAAGTTAATGCACATTTAGAGCATATTGGATGGCAATTAAAAATGCAATTTAGCCATACTAGTTATATAGAGAAAGCTAATATGGAGATGTATCTTAAGCAAAATGGATTGAAGAAGATTGTATCAGCACTTGTCACCACCGTCCATTTTATCAACTCTATATTTCAAATGCCCAATGAGAGACTAATGAGAAACAAGAATTTCTTCCAGCAAATGAAGAATGGAATTAAGTTCAACATTAAGATTTGCTTGTTAGGAGTTGTTTTATGTGTTAGTGTTAGGTCTTACTTTTAGTGTTTATGTGATTATGTGTTTTATTGTGTAAGTTTGTTTCGTGTTTGTATTTAGGAAATTTTCTCATCCAAGACTCTTTGGAATGAGAATTATGTGTTGTATGTTGTTTGTAATAGTTCGTGAAAGAATATAAGTGTTTGTTTGTTAAAAATTTATGTTATTGTTACTTCAAATTGAATTAGTAATATTAGAGAAATTTGAGAGAGAGGAGAGTTAAAGAGGAAGAAAATAGTTATTTAAGTGTTATAAAATCATTTAGGGGTGGTTTACTTAGGCTAATAGTTCATTTTACTTAAGACCAAAAATATCAAAAATTGTGCACTGGCGCCTAGGCGCCATAACCCAGCGCTTAAGCGTGAGGTAACCCGAGAAGCGCCAAATATCTACGCTTAAGCTCTGGTTCACAAAAACTAGTTCGCAAACGATTAAAAGTTAAAGAAAACCCCAAAATTTTCCATTTTTCNAGTTAAAGAGGAAGAAAATAGTTATTTAAGTGTTATAAAATCATTTAGGGGTGGTTTACTTAGGCTAATAGTGCATTTTACATAAGACCAAAAATATCAAAAATTGTGCACTGGCGCCTAAGAGCCATAACCCAGCGCTTAAGCGTGAGGCAACCTGAGAAGCGCCAAATATCTGCGCTTAAGCTCTTGTTCACAAAAACTAGTTTGCAAACGATTAAAAGTTAAAAATAACCCCAAAATTTTCCATTTTTGCTCCTGTCATCATCTTCTTCCTCTGACGTTCATGATTTTGAGTTTAGGGAAAACCTTATTTTGGAAATTTCTTGGTGGATTTGAGCCAAATTTGCTAGATTTGGATTTCTTGAGGTGAGAGCTTCACTTCTATGTAAATTTTTTGGATTTTCACCATGTATTTTGAGTACATTTGGAGATACCCAAAAATCACTATTCATGGTAAAAAGTGGAGAAAATTCTATGAAAATTACATAGAAATTGTAGTTTAAACTTATAGGAGTTGAGTTTAGTAGTTTAGGCTTGATTCATGGATTTATTTTGGAATTTTTCAAAATTTTTAGAAATGGCACCAAGAATGAAGAGGAGCAAGGGGAAGTTCCATTTTGATTCAAGTAAATTTGTGAGTTTAAAAGCTCAAGATTGGTATAGTTATGCTCTGCAATCACGAAAACTTATACAGGAGCGATGTTTTAAAAATCTGAGAGGACCTGTTGAAGATTTAATTGTTCATCAACATTGGGAAAAATTCTGTTGTTTTTCTATTGTAGTGGTGATTTTTGTAGTTTGGGAGTTTTATGTTAATCTCCCAGAGGCGGAAGAAGATCAAGTTATGGTCAGAGGAAAATCAGTGCCATTTTTGCCTGATGTGATTAACATGCTTTACCAGTCGCCCCCTAATACTTTTTGTTTTTATTCAAACTATAGTCCTACTGAGATAGTGTTGGATGAGATTATTTCATATTTAACTGTTGGAAGAGGACTCTGGAAGATTACAAATGAAAGGTGAGTCAAATTTTCCACTTCAAAGTTAAATGCAACCTCAAAGACATGGTATTATTTTGTTTCAGCTCGTCTACTGCTAACTAATATTCTCAGTGAAGTTACTAGAAAAAGAGGGACTTTGTTAATTCTCTAACTTTGTAAGAGAAGAGCAATACCCCATGTGGTTAGCTAACATTGTACCTGTTAAGAAGAAAAATGGACAAATCCGTGTATGTGTCAACTTCAGGGAATTGAACAAAGCGTGTCTAAAGGATGAATTTTTGTTGTCAAACCAGAAATGATGGTGGATATTGCTTCGACACCTAAAATTTTCTCCTTCATGGATAGATCGTTGNCCAGAAATGATGGTGGATATTGCTTCGACACCTAAAATTTTCTCCTTCATGGATAGATCGTTGGGGTACAACGAAATCAAGATGTCTCCCGAGGATGCAGCACTTACAACATTCAGGACATCGATTGCAATTTTCTGCTACATAGTGATATCGTTTGGGTTGAAGAACGCCGGAGCAACATATCAATGAGCTATAACAAAGATTTTTTATGATCTCATTCACAAGTAAGTAGAATGCTACGTCAATGATTTGGTCATCAAAAGTAAATGAAAAATAGACCATTTGTATGATTTATGGATCGTTTTTGAACAGTTACGACGATATGACCTTAATATGAGTCCCTTAAAGTGCGCCTTTGGCATTACCTCCGATTGTCAGTCATTAGGGGATCGAGATCGACCCAGATAAGATTAAAGCTATCTTGGAAATGCCTCCTCCCAAAACCTTGAAATAATTACCTTCCTTCCAAGCGAATCTGACATATCTGAGACGCTTATTTTTAATCTCTCAGGTAGGTGTCATCTGTTCGTGACATTAATTAAAAAAGATGTCAAATTTGTTAGAGAAGATAAATGTCTGCAGGCCTTTGAGGATCTTAAGCAATACTTATTGACACTTCCTGTTTTGGAATCCCCTATCCTGAGAAAACCTTTAATACTTTATACTGGGGCCTTAGATGACTCTCTTGGAGCTCTCTTAGCCCAAATCAATGACGAGGGCAAACAAAACGCACTCTACTACTTAAGTCGGCGTCTAATACCAATGGAAGTAAGGTATCCACCTATTGAGAAGCATTGTATAGCGTTAATTTTTGCCTCCCAAAAGCTTAGACATTACATGCTTTCTCATAAAATTACCATAATTTCAAAAGTTCATCTATTGCAATATTTGATGACCCAACCAACACTCTCTGGACGTCTAGCAAGATGGTCGATGATTTTGTTGCAATTTGATAAAACTTTTGTTCCCCTCCATGCTATCAAGGGATAAATTTTAGCAGATTTTCTTACTGCACACCCACTGTCAGCTGAGTCCCCTCTTAATGATGAGTTACCAGATGAGGAAGTTTTACAGATAGAATTCTCCAATGCGCAACACTGGGAGATGTACTTCGACAGAGCTTTATCGGCCTAACAGACAAAGGATCAAGCAGAGTTTTACCAGGCCAAGAAGGGATCGGTTTGATCTTTATGATGCCAGATAAGGGTATGTTGAGGTTCTCATACTACCTGACAGAGCCATGCACAAACAACGAAGCAGAGTATGAAACCTTAATCACCGGATATGATTTAGCAATCTTGATGGATATAATGGAAATTGCCATCTATGGCGGCTCTCAACTCATCATCCAGCAAGTCACCAGACAGTATAAGATTTTAAAGTCAAGGTTAATAGAATACCATTGGTACGCAATGAAACTGCCAAAGCAGATTCCTTGTATAACTTTCTACTGGATTCCTCGGGGACATAATGCCCATGTTGACGCTGTAGCAAAGCTTGCAAAAGAACTAGCATGCCCCTCGGAGGATTCCATTGACATTATGGTACAAGGAAGATAGGTTTTATGTTGAATCAACCTTGAACATCAACACTAGCTTGGAAAAGAAGAAGAAACAATCATTACAATTGCTGATATCAACGAAGATTGGCGTAAGCCATTAGTAGAATATTTGAAAATTAGAAAGCTACCAGAAGACAAGTCAGTAACGCATCACATCACAAGAAGGGCTATGCCGTACGCTTTAGTGGGTGATGCCCTCTACAAAAGATCATTCAATCAAATTTGGTTACGATGTTTGAGCAGAGCTGAAGCACAGAATATTGTCAAAGAAGTACATGGTTGGATGGGCAGAGGCAGTGCATGGGGTGGTCTTACACCAACCTTTGAATGTGCTACACCAAACCGTCGCCTCGTGGCCATTTGAGTTTTGGGACACGGACATTATAGGTCCGATAAACCCTCCGTCTTCCAAATGACATAGATTTATACTCGCCGCTATAAATTAATGGTTGAAATAAGTAGAGGTAGTGTCGTCACGAGAGGTTACAACACAGCACGTCCTTCAATTTTTCAAAACCCAAGTTGTCTATCATTTTAGAGTTCTACGCAGAATAATCTCCAGCAATGAGACAACCTTTAAAAGCTAAAAAATCAACAATTTTATCAAACGGCACGGGATAGACTAGAGGTACTCTATAATGTACTATCTCAGGGCAAATTGCTTACCCGAAGTCTTCAACAAGACACTGGTACAGATTTTGAAGAAGACACTGGATGAAAACAGAAGAGATTGACATAACATATTGCTAGAAGCTTTGTGGGCTTATCGGACAACTTTCAGGACTCCCAGTCAGTGTACATCCTACATGCTCGTGTACGGGTCCGAGGTCATACTACTGCTAGAAGTTTAAATGCTATCTCTCTGAGTAATTGTCGTCAATCAGTTGACAACAGAAGAAAGTGCAAAACTCAGACTTGAAGAATTGGAAATTCTTGAAGGAAAATGGCTAGAAGCACAACAACATTTGGAACTTTACCAGGAAAAAATGGTACATGCTCATGACAAATTGGTCCACACAACGACATTTAAAATAGGTGATCTTGTACTTGTGCTCAAAAGGCCTATTCTTGCACGCCGCAAGATAGGTGAAAATTTTGAGCCAACTTGGGAAGGACCATTTGTCATAGAAAAGGTCTACGCGAGAGGAGCCTACCAACTAGTGGATTTTTGGGGCGAAAGACCCATGTTGCCGATCAACGGATGATACTTGAAGACATACTATGCAACTTGACATTGCTTCAATTGAAATTTTGAAATTTTTCTTGTTCTGGGGTTATTTATTTGGCCAAATGCCTTTGACTGGGTCTAAAAAAAATATGTTTGTAATAAAATTAACCTCAATAAAATAAAAACTTCTGAAGTTACATACTTCGATCTTATTCTTTCTACTTTTAAGTTTAATATTTCTACTATGTTTATTCTTATTGAGCAATCTTTTACCTATTTTTCTCATCAATATAAAATAAAATTTGGTTTAATAAATGCTTTATTTTGTTCTTTTTCCTGCTAAATTTCAGTGCGTTGATGCTTTTTCTGTCATCTGCAGAGAGAATGTTAGGATGGAGGCTGATTTTTGCTTTTAAAGTTGGCTGGAACCTCGCACTTAACAAAGAAAGGGCATTGCAGGGTGGCACCATAGAATTCGACATGGACTTCAATCAAGTCAACATGGACTATGAGGGTCCTCTAATAGAGGTGGTTAGTCTTCAGGAAAAATAAGGACTACTGTTACTTATAAAGAGTAGGGTGACTTTCTCACTAACGGGGAAAAATGTGATAATACAGCAAGATCCGATGGAGGGGACTAGTCGTCTACCATTTATGATAAATGTACCAACTAGATGCCTAGTCACTGCTAATGATGAAAGACTGCCTGAAGCACCGCTACAAAGAACTCAATGTAGGAACGCCAATCGTCAAAAACATACAACTTTCCTGCGCAAAGAAAAAATATGGCAGAAGGAGGCAGAAAACGTGTTTACCCCTATACCTGAGGGGAAGATCTATGATCCAAACATGAGAGAGACCTCTTCTAGCTTACCTACCATAGAGGATGAGTCCAAGTTTACTACAGATCCAGAGATACCAGGAGTTTTAAGATGATCTTTGGACATGCACCACTGAAATTCCTACACAGACACCAGCTACAAGGGAACTTATGGAATGCCCGGACTGCAACTTCCTCCATCTAGAGCATTACAGTACTCTGGAGGAGTACGCGTCAACCGATGATGGATTTTAGAGCACTGACAATCTGATGGGGGAGTCATATATTCTGTTAGAGATAGACAACACTAGCTTGGATTCTCGCTAAAATTGAAATGAGGGAGGGCCCTCGACAGCCGCCGTTGATCACGATGGCAGAATTTGATAAATTGATTAGAGTAAAGAAAAGGGAGTTTGAAATTTATGAAGAAGTTTAGGGAAGATTCATCAATGTACTAGAAAGCTTAGAGCTATACACCAGAGTCTTCTTCAAAAGTGACGAAAGTAGTATTGTTGACTTCAACTTTGATCTAAGAGATACGGGTCAAGCAGGCCTTCTGATGGAAAGATCCTATTCTGAGCCACAAAAATGGATGTGTTGAAAGGGCAGGATCACCATACAATGTGGCTACTATTACAACTTCACTAAGGGCAGACAAGGAAATCCCCCAGGGATTTTCAAACACGATGAGGTGGACTTGTTACCTCCAATGATAAAATGGATGATCAAGAGAATGGTCTAATGAAGCATAATTCCAGCCAACTGTTCCTAATAGTTGTATCATCAATATGTATGATGAAGGCGATTGCATTCCCCCACATATAGACCATCATGATTTAATGAGACCCTTTTGCACGGTCTCTTCCATGAGCAGAAGAAACATTTTATTCAAAAAAGAAAAAGATATCATTGATTCTGATGAGTTCAAAGGATCTGTGTAGATTCTGCTGCCAGTACGTTCAAAGTTGGTTCTTAAAGGAAATGGAACTGGCATCGTCAACCACTTCATTCCAAGGGTACGACACCGCAGGGTGTCTATAACTTTCTGAAGAATGGATGACAACAAAATGCCATACAGATTTTGGTCAGACCCGGAGTTGGAAGAGCTACTATCTTATGAGCTATGAGAGGGTTGCACCTCTAAGCACATGTAAAGGGAACTCTTGTTATGGAGAGTGGCTTAGTAGGTTGGCTTGATCAGGAGCTTGCTCCACTGAAGATGGACACTCAGGAGACACATTTTTGTACTCCGTTTTGACACAGCAGATTAATGAAATATGAAGATGGACACCCAGGAGACACCTTTTTGTATTGCATTTTGACATATGTATCAGATATGCTCAACTTGTGATATGTGCCCATCATGAGATATTTCAGATGTACTTTGATGCATTCAACATATTGTACTTTTTTAGGTTTTGGTCTGTACTCAATCTGCAACACTTGCAAAGCAGATTAATGAAATCTCTTTCAAAACTTTTGTTTGTTTGTTCAATTGTCCTTTTGTGCGATGGACAAAAGCCACGGAACCATACATTGGTTCCAAACTACAAAGAACGAAGAACAAAATAATAAAAGCTTAATAATAATAAAATTCAAATAAAATACTTTTTTGAAAAATCAACCAACAAAAAAATTGAATTTTGAAAATATATTCTGATAATTAAATATGATTAAAATAACAAGAAAAGAAATTAAATTTGTTGAGTTGATTCTCTCGATTTTGAGGTCTCGTACTCTTTGCTCGGGTAGCACGATCATCCTTGTCTGTACTAATTCTCTTCACAACCCATGCAGAATTTCATATTTTACACAAACCCTTACAAAATTCTACATATCTTCCTCACCAATGTCAACCTTTTCACATGACACACATTTATGAGTTTACCTCCACAAACTTCCTACACTACATTCTGTTCATTCTCGGAGCTAGTACCAAAACTCTATTTTCCTTTCCACTACCTCCTAGGTTGGATATAGGCCACGGAGCTTTCCTTCCCAATATAGTGACAGCTCTCCGTCACCCTTTTGGTCGGATGTGAAGCATCGAGCTTCCCTTCCTAATGGAACACACATCTTTGAGATAGGTATAAGACTCCATTAAGCGGAACACATCATCCTATTCTCAACCTTTCGAGATTGGTATAAGACCCCCTTAAATGGGACATGACTTCCAATTCTCTACACACATCTTTGAGATTAAAATATGCCCCCCTTGAATTGGACACAACATCCAATTCTCTACACACACCTTTGAGATTGGTGTAAGACCCACTTGAATGGGAAACGACATCCAATTCTCTACACACATCTTCGAAATTAATATAAGACCCCCATGAATGGGACACGACATCCAATTCTCTACATACATCTTCGAGATTGGTATAAGACCCCCTTGAGCAAAACACAGCATCCTATTCTCAACCTTTCGAGATTGGTATAAGACCCCCTTGAATAGGACATGACATCCAATTCTCTACACACATTTTTGAGATTGGTATAAGACCCACTTGAATGGGACACGACATCCAATTCTCTACACATATTTTCAAGATAGGTGTAAGATCCCCTTGAATGGAACACGACATGCTACTCTCAGTATGCAAGGTCCGTACCTAAAATTTGACTCTCTTTTCAGGATTGATACCTAAATTTCAATTCCATCTTGAGGCCATCACCTAAACACTGATTCCCATCCTCTAAGAACATTTGAAACTTGATAATTTCAAACCTATTCTCCAATTCCCAGCGAGAGTTCCTACTCTGTGATTTCAATCAGATATGCAATTTCTAATTCCCCAGCAGGAAGAACTAGTACTCAAATTCTACACTCCTTCTATGTCTATTGACTTAGGCATCTGTATTGGTTTTATTGATCTTGTCGGTCAATGCCAATACGCGTGGTGTGCTTGCCCAGCACACCACCTCTATTGGGGGTCCATTTGTTGACTCACTTTTAGTTGAGGTTTAGTTCTCCTTCTTTAGTAGCTTAGGATCTAGTCATAGGACTTTCTTATTGACTATTCCTAGAAAACTAGAAAGGAACCCTGACCATTAGAAATTCTAAACTCTTCCTTGCTCAACTTAAAGTTCCACATATTGGTCCTAACCTCTAGCACTTTGTAGGTGGGGTCAGTATGGGGGATCTCAAGGTGAGTCCCTATAGCACTGTTTGACCTTAGGGTTGACTCTGGGTGTTGGTTTGGAGCTAGTTCACTCACTACAATCACTATCACCCTCAATCACTCACAATCCTAAAACACAAAATTGTTGACATTGATCCCTTGATCTTTTAGGAAACTCATGTCGATGGTCCCCTAGACCCACTAGCCCAAGGCTAGGGTTTAGCTAAGACCAATAAATAGAGGACCCAAATGGCGATTTGATTTGTCAATAGCTCATATAGGGTGGTTGGCAGCCGAGTTCTACCAAAATGTCCAACTTGGGCTTTTACCCCTAAATCCACCAAAATTACCCAAATGCCCTTGAAACCCTAAATTTGGTCAAAATCCTCAATTTCACCCAAAATATCCAAATTTGTTCAAAAACCATCTCAAACCAGTTGAAAATACCCAAATTTCCCAAATCCACCCAAAATTACCAAAATACCCCCAAATTTTGCCAAATCTACAAAAATATGCTTGGCACCCCAAACTTTTCCAAAACCTCCAAAATCACTTTAAATGTCCCTAAAACCAATTTGGATTCTTCAATTGAACTGAATTTGGCCAATTTGACCATTTTGACCAAATCCCTTAAACTGCCTTTAAAGGCCCAATTTCTCGAAATTCATCTCAAATGTCCATCAATTTGACCTCAATTCCCCTTAATTTCAATTCTAAATGCAAATTCATCTTTCATTTCATCAATCCAAACCAAATCCAAGCCTAATTGGCTCATGGTTTGAGCTCAATTTTGATCTAAGTCAAACCCCCAATTTTAGCCTTATGACTTAATCTCACTTAATTGAACCCCAAAGCCTACACAATTTGCCCCAATTTGAATCCCAAATTTCTCTTGAAAATTCTACACATCAAATTGGACCTTCAATTGGCCTTGGTCAAACCTCAGTTTTACTCAATTTCAACTCACATTCAAAATCTCCAAATTTACCCTAAATTGGATATGTCTCCAAATTCCACAAAATTGAATGCCCTAACCCCAATATTGACACCCAATTTATATTTAAAACACTTTATGAAATTCATATAGACCATTTTCAATAACCAATTTGGACTTAGCCCAACCTTAGCACAATCTAGACCCAAGTGTAGTCCAACATGCACAAATTGAACAAAATCCCAAAATCCTTCAAATTGAGCTTGCAATTAAACTTAAAATTACATGAATCCTTCACCAAAAATCTTTATTTCAATCATTTTCACAATCTTGATCAATAAATTGAGCTCAAATTCATGGCTAGCCTAACCCAAACCCAACTTTTAGCCATGTTGATCCAAGTTGGACCCATGCACCAAAATTAACTTAGTCATCCTAAAGTCATCAAATTAAGGTTTCCACAGCCACTAAGCACACCTTATTTACCAAGGCTAAACCACCTTAAACCACACACGTGAGCTATGGACTAATATTTCCTTGATTTAAAGGATCTTAACCATATTTGGGCCTTATTTGAAAATACTTTGCCATCATCACTTGCCATTAGGAGTAAATCATAATTAACTCTCCCCTGACCTCCTTGAGCCAAGAAGTAACTGAACCCTAGCCAGCCACTGGAAACAGCCACTCAAAGGAGCCTTTATTGGCCAAATATCCAAATAAAACTCACCTGACTGGCCAAGTCTGATTGGTCACTGGTGCTCTCCATCCCTCCACCCAAGCATCAATTTTCACCCACCAATTGGTCTTGGTGGCTAGCCCAAGCCTTTCTATTTAATTAGCCCCCTCCATGGACAAAGGAGAGCTAACCAAAATCCTTGGGGAAACCCTGTCAAAATCTCACCAGAGACTCTCCAAACATTCCTAAGGTTAAGCTAACCATCTTCGCCCTTTGGTTCTCTCTGTGAGAGTTCAATTTTCAGCTCAAATCAGATTAAAACTAGGAAATTCTTCACCACACCTCCACAGTACACCAAACTTTAATCAATTATTGACACACCATCCCCACAGTGAGAGAAGTTGATCCCCCACAAAATCCCCCTCTCAAACAGCCTCTTACATAGCTCTAGACAAACACTTGAAATTGAGTTTGATCGAAATCTTACCTAGACAATTCACTAAGGCTTGGGACTTCATTTGGAGGTTCATTAGACTCAATTGAAGTTACCACAACCATCTGATTGAGGCCTCCCCTCTCAGACAAAGTTATTGAAATCTAACCCTAAACCGAGCTTGTTTTGACTCTCCATATGTATTTACTTTATTTCATATCGTATAAGCCGTATAGATATGTTCTTCTTGAGTATACGAAGGTTTAAAAATAATCCAAATGCAATTTAGTTGAGTCTAAATGAAAAACTTAAGGTTTTAGTGTGAACAGCTTACATGTTAGGTCACTTGGGGACGATAACGGAGAGCCATCCGATCACGCGTGTATCCAATGGACGGAGGAGATCAAGTCGAACAAGCTCTTGGTGCATAAATTGCAGTATGCATGGCAGCTGAGGGGGATGGCAGCGTTAAATGGAAGAACATTGCTTGTTCTTTTGGAGCTGCCTAGGATCCAGTCAGCGCCGCACTAGATAAGTAGAAAAATAGGGATTTTTGAATTATCTTAAATACCTAAACTTCAAAAATCCATATCTTTCTCTAGAAAAATCATAAAAATAAAAGAAAAATACCTTCTTGCTCAGTGAACAGAGGAGAATAATGTGGACTAAAAATAAAAATTAATTGACAAACATATGATTTTCAATGAATTAAATACCCTCTGTGGTATTTTAATTCTCCGTGATTAAATATTGCTCACCATGGCATAAAACTTTTAGGGTTCATTCATCATCACACAGGGGGTGTTCTCTAATTTTTCCAAGATCAGAGAGCATCTCTATACATCAATCCCTAATTTTTAAGCTAGAGTGACCATTTTTATTTTAATTACATAAATCAAAATATTACTTGGATAATTATGAGAATAATTTTGGTAAGTTTATTGTGGTCAGAGAATTCTATGAAAAATCTTTTGATGCTTTAGATTACCTTGAGAATTTTTATATTTAATTAAATGCAAATAGCTTATATTAATTTATGTAAATTAAATCCTTAATAAAAATTGACAAAATTAATCTCATATTGTTCATAAAAATCATATTTATTCACTGTAAAAATTTTGAAAATTACTTGACTGAATTCAAGTATTCAAATGAATTTTATCAGAAACCTTGTATTTTTGTACAAAAATAATTATAATAAATTAAATGCACTTGCAAAAATTATGAAAAGTGGTTTCCTGAGTTCCTTGTGATCAGGGGCACTTAGAAAAAATAAAATTTATTTTTGATAAAATACTTTATTTGTGAGTCTTCTATTAAATTTAAAATAANAATAATTATAATAAATTAAATGCACTTGCAAAAATTATGAAAAGTGGTTTCCTGAGTTCCTTGTGATCAGGGACACTTAGAAAAAATAAAAGTTATTTTTGATAAAATACTTTATTTGTGAGTCTTCTATTAAATTTAAAATAATTAAAAATCCCAAAAATACCAAAATATTTCAAAATGTGTCTAATTGCTCCCTGATCACTTGGGACACATTAAAATATTTTACCTAATTTTCCATAAATTAAAAATAATTTTTAAAGGCTTAAAAGTGGGTTTTCCTTATTTTCCCATTAAAATAATTATAATGAATTGATTCAAAAGACCATGAAACTAAGGAAACCTCTAATGAATTTTTAATGAATATAAACTTTATTTTGGAAAATTAAATACATTAATTTCTAAAATTCTTATTTTCTAAATTTAAATAAATAATTAAATTAAATTTTGAGAGGTCCACATATTCTCCTCTAAACATTATAGTTACCTCATGGATATGACACTCTAAACCCTCAAAGTCATTTGAGTTGTGTTTAAGGAGTTATGAGGTGAAGTACCGCAAGGGCAAAGTGGTATTTCAGTNCCTCATGGATATGACACTCTAAACCCTCAAAGTCATTTGAGTTGTGTTTAAGGAGTTATGAGGTGAAGTGCCGCAAGGGCAAAGTGGTATTTTCAGTTTTTGGTGCCTTATTCAAAATTTAGCATTAACGAAGGGAAAATGGGTAATTTTGATCTTAATAAATATGTTTGGATGATTGAAATACAATGGGATTAAAAGGTAGAAACTCACGCACCACCCTTGTACAACATCAACAAAATCATAATCCTCCTAATTTTCATTACTCGGAAGACAACTAAGAGCAAATGATTCTTAAGTAATGGCTTAAGTCAGAAAAATGATGGTTTACTTTTCTTAAGCCCAAAGTTGAGGATGATTTGACCATTTGATAAGAATACATATGACTTAAATTAAAATTTTGATAATCACTATTCCACTTATCATGATTATTAAAGGCTTAGTAGTGACATAGACTCAATATCTAAACTTAGTTGATCAGATTTAGAAGATAACATAACTGGTCATTAACATCATTAAAAATTACAAGCCTGAACTTAATTGTGGACACCATAATCTTAAATAACTTAGACTTACCTTAGGGACACCCACTCACATAAATTTTAAATGAAACATCAATGGATTAATTAAGTATCCTATCTTTGGGATAATTAAATTGTTAAGTTTCACCGAGAGACGGGGTAGTCACACTCTAGCCTCGGATGATTAATGGAACAATATGATAAGTCCAAAATGAACTTTGAATATTTTAAGGGATCTTCAAAATTATCTAAGGTCATGCCTCGAGCATTTTGAAAACTATTGGACATTCTGAAGGGCAAATTGGACTTGTCATATTTTGTTCTAAAATTATCTACTAGAATCTTCTGAGATTCAATAGCGTAATAGCTTGGGGTTTTGAAAGCTAAACCTTCATCTACCNGTAGAAACTCACGCACCACCCTTGTACAACATCAACAAAATCATAATCCTCCTAATTTTCATTACTCGGAAGTCAACTAAGAGCAAATGATTCTTAAGTAATGGGTTTAAGTTGGAAAGATGATGGTTTACTTTTCTTAAGCCCAAAGTTGAGGATGATTTGACCATTTGATAAGAATACATATGATTTAAATTAAAATTTTGATAATCGCTACTCCACTTATCATGATTATTAAAGTCTTAGTAGTGACATAGGCTCAATATCTAAACTTAGTTGATCAGATTTAGAAGATAACATAACTGGTGATTAACATCATTAAAAATTACAAGCCTGACCTTAATTGTGGGCACCATAATCTTAAATAACTTAGACTTACCTTAGGGACACCCACTCACATAAATTTTAAATGAAACATCAATGGATTAATTAAGTATCCTATCTTTGGGATAATTAAATTGTTAAGTTTCACCGAGAGACGGGGTAGTCACACTCTAGCCCCGGATGATTAATGGAACAATATGATAAGTCCAAAATGAACTTTGAATATTTTAATGGATCTTCAAAATGATCTAAGGTCATGCCTCGAGCATTTTGAAAACTATTGGACATTCTGAAGGGCAAATTGGACTTGTCATATTTTGTTCTAAAATCATCTACTAGAATCTTCTAAGATTCAATAGCGTCATAGCTTGGGGTTTTGAAAGCTAAACCTTCATCTACTCATGCAATTTAAATTCCTTACAATATTATATACATGCCTTGCAAGTACTGACCTTTCAGGAGGTGGAACAAGAAGACTCGTTAGGTATGCTTTTACAGTTTACAATACTGTCCTTTCTTATACTTTCCACACTGTACTTTTATGCTTATAAACTTACATGTTAAACAACAATATCACCCAGCATGAAAACCAACACTGCTAGGATAGTTGTAAAACAAAAACCAAAACTAAAATAAAGCAAGATAAAATTCAACGCCATAACATTCAAAATATAAAACAACTGAAAACTTAATCACAAACATCACGAAACAACAATTGCAACTAAATTAAGACGTCTCTATCGATTGATCGGGAATCCCTGGGAGGAGGTAACCTACGGTTGCTAACGAGACTTCCCATGGTCTAAATGAAAGTATGGAACTCATTGAGTTGAGTTTATTAAATTCATTTAGACTAAGTGAATCTAATAGAAAATAGTGGTGCCAGAACGAGGGAAGCGTAGGATCCTAACCGTTGTCACTCTAATCAACTTTAATATGCACCATAATATTTAAATGACCATAACCATAGGGACATCTTATTTGACATTATAACTTGACACATTAGAAAACTTAAACTCATCTGGAGAGGAGCTCAAAGCTAGCACTGTGGGTTGCACGGTCAGCTTTATCAGCAAGAGGATCTACAACAACATAACTTTTCTTAGAATTAAATAACAAAGCCATAAGATTTTGAGGTTGTTTGTTTATGCTAGCCCTGTTGTACAATTTAAGCCCTAACTCGTCTTAGGATTCCAAGGTTGTCGTTCGTGAAGACCTAAATCCTCACGTGTTCCAGGCTATTTGTGTGATCGTTTCACACAAATGTAAGCCCTAATTAATAAAATTTATAGGATGAAATATTTAAATAATTTCTCCTCAAAATTGAAGCCAAATAATAGGATATATTGGGAGGTCTTCTCCTCTGGATCTCTAACATCCCTTATTTTTCCTCCTTTGGATTCTATAATAAATGTTCCAAATTTGAATCATTCCCCTTTCACACCTCTTTGTTCAATCTCATTGAAAAGTCCTACCCTTTTGACCTCTTTGAAGATAACTTTTCCTCATTTTTATCAAGATTTTATTTAGGTGACCTCGATTATCTAAGATGTAATTAATTATAGGGGCTTGCCCTTATAGGAAGCTTTTCCGAACCCAGCTTAATATAAACCCTATTTAATTATTCGTATTAAATAGGAGAACTTATCAATAAATAAAATGGTTTTTACATACCAAACGGATGTCATATATTGCTTAGTTTATTTGATCAAGTATCACCCTCAAGTCATGTGTTATCTCTCGAGATAGATACAGGGTTTGAGGTGTAGTGCNTCATCTACCCATGCAATTTAAATTCCTTACAATATTATATACATGCCTTGCAAGTACTGACCTTTCAGGAGGCGGAACAAGAAGACTCGTCAGGTATGCTTTTACAGTTTACAATACTGTCTTTTCTTATACTTTCCACACTGTACTTTTATGCTTATAAACTTACATGTTAAACAACAATATCACCCAGCATGAAAACCAACACTGCTAGGATTGCTGTAAAATGAAAACCAAAGCTAAAATCAAATAAGATAAAATTCAACGCCATAACATTCAAAATAAAAAATAATTGAAAACTTAATCACAAACATCACGAAATAACAATTGCAACTAAATTTAGACATATCTATCGATTGATCGAGAATCCCTGGGAGGAGGTAACCTACGGTTGCTAACGAGACTTCCCATGGTCTAAATGAATGTATGGAACTCATTGAGTTGAGTTTACTAAATTCATTTAGACTAAGTGAATCTAATAGAAAATAGTGGTACCAGAACAAGGGAAGCGTAGGATCCTAACCGTTGTCACTCTAATCAACTTTAATATGCACCATAATATTTAAATGACCATAACCATAGGGACATCTTATTTGACATTATAACTTGACACATTAGAAAACTTAAACTCATCATGGAGAGGAGCTCAGAGCTAGCACTGTGGGCGGCATGGTTATCTTTATCAGCAAGAGGATCTACAACAACATAACTTTTCTTAGAATTAAATAACAAAGCCATAAGATTTTGAGGTTGTTTTTTTATGCTAGCCCTGTTGTACAATTTAAGCCCTAACTCCTCTTAGGATTCCAAGGTTGTCGTTCGTTAAGACCTAAATCCTCACATGTTCCAGACTATTTGTGTGATTGTTTCACACAAATGTAAGCCCTAATTAATAAAATTTACAGGATGAAACATTTAAATAATTTTTCCTCAAAACTGAAGCCAAATAATAGGATATATTGGGAAGTCTTCTCCTTTGGATCTCTGACATCCCTTAGTTTTTCCTCCTTTGGATTCTATAATAAATGTTCCAAATTTGAACCATTCCCCTTTCACACCTCTTTGTTCAATCTCATTGAAAAGTCATACCCTTTTGACCTCTTTGAAGATAACATTTCCTCATTTTTATCGAGATTTTATTTAGGTGACCTCGATTATCTAAGATGTAATTAACTATAGGGGCTTGCCCTTATAGGAAGCTTTTCCGAACCCAACTTAATATAAACTCTTTTTAATTATTTGTATTAAATAGGAGAACTTATCAATAAATAAAATGGTTTTTACAGACCAAACGAATGTCATATATTGCTTAGTTTCTTTGATCAAGTATCACCCTCATGTCATGTGTTATATCTCGAGATAGATACAGGGTTGAAGTATAGTGTTCTTTCATTTAAACTATGAAAAATATGAGGCCGGTTTGATTTCATATTTTTCTAAAAACTATATATATATATATATATATATAAGGAAGGATCAAAGCTCCATCTTCATTAGATTAAAAAGAGAACAGAGTTACAAGCCAAAAAGTGCGACCCTTAATTAAACAGCTAGGTGGGCCCATCAAAATAAAGACCTATGAAAATATTGTCCAACAAAAGGAAGGGGTAATAGATCCCCTTCCAGGAGTAACTTTAGCGGAGGGGGGTCAGATTTATTGAAAAGGGTATGATCAGTGTGATGCCCCGCTCTAGCTAACCAATTAGCAGGCCTGTTTCCTTCCTTGTGGATGTGAGAATAGGTGATCTATAGGCCCTAGCCCAATTGCTGAATTCCATTATATAGATAGACTAGATGCCAAGGGATGTCTTTAGAGCCCTTCACAATACTAATTAATATGCTTGAGTCTGATTCCACCCATAGTTGCAAGATACCAACTCTTTTGGCTAGAAGAATGGCCAATAGATTGCCAAAGTTTCAGCTTCAAGAGGGTCACTAGCAAAGGCTGGTGATTGAAAATATAGCAAACAATCACCTCTAATGTCCCTGAAAACACCCCCATGCTAGCATGGGGACATAAGAAGTTGTCATCTGTATTGAATTTGACCCAGCCCTTTTGGGGGGTGTCATCCCACTAGAATGGGCTTAATAGGAATGGAGGTACCCAGATCACCATGATAAAGTATCTCTGGAAAGTTCTTATGTTTATAGATTTTTTGTTTATAAGCAATACAATTTTGAGCCACTTTCTTCACCCCAAAAGTGGCTTCCTCAAATTTCATCTTATTCCTTGCCATCCACATAAACCAAGCCACTATGCAAGGCACCACAAAGATCTTACCAATTAGCCAATCTTGCCAGCACTGAAAGAATTTTCCCTAGGACATATTCTGAATTGGAAGATTAGCCTGAATCAAAATAAACTCCAAATCTGCTGCACAAAGGAACATTTAAAGAACAGGTGGTTCAAAGATTCCTCCTCCGTCTTGCAAAAAAGACACCAAGAGGGACCCCTTAATCCTTTCAATTTCAGTATGACATTCGTGAGAGGGAGTTTATGAAAAATTCTCCAGCAAAAAAAAGACATAGGTGATGAGAGAAATTTACTCTACACCCTAGAACCTCATTCCACAGCTTGATGGGGGTAGAAGGACTCCCCAATGAATGCATTCAAAGATTGTTAATGGCCCTTTTTAACCACTACTCTATCCTTTTTTGATGGATCAAGAGATATTTTCTGAATACTTGCAATCTGATGAGGTTCACACACACTATGAAGAGCTTCAAGATTCCAACTCCCATTCACCTAAAGATCAACCACTTGAATAGATTCATCTAAACTATTTGAGGTACATTGGTCTAATCTCCCACCCAGGGTCTAGTTATCCAACCAGAAGTTAAGTTTACCTTCCCTCACTTCCAAAATGAATAAACTTTCAGCCTCAGTCCTTACATTTAGCATCGTGGCCCACATAGTAGAATCTCCCAATTCCTTTCAACCTGAGTTGGATGGTTGTGTTTACAATATTTTCCCATCATAAAGACATCCCAAAGAGAAGATTGAGCTCTCAATTTTATCCAAAGTTTACATAAATTAATATGTATAAGAAGAGAGAAACATTAGAAACCAAGGACACCAGCCTTTGTGGCCTTGCAAACATTATTCCAACTAGTCCAATGCACTTGTTTCCTTTGCCCAGACCACAAGAAATGATTAAAGATCCTATCCAAGATCTTTTGTGTAGACTTCTTCATCACTGCCTTCTGTGACAAATAATCAGGAAGAGTGGAAGGAATATTATTCAGTAATGTTACTCTACCGCCATTAGACAGATAAGAATTCACCCAGCTTTGTAGTTTATCCTAGATTTTCTCCACAATATGATCAAACTGTATTTTTTAAGTTATGCCTTTTAGTAGGATAGTACCCAGATATTTTGTAGGAACTTTGCTGAAACTAAAACCAGTAGTTTCAGAAATCCNACATATATATATATATATAAGGAAGGATCAAAGCTCCATCTTCATTAGATTAAAAAGAGAACAGAGTTACAAACCAAAAAGTGGGACCCCTAATTAAACAACTAGGTGGGCCCATCAAAATAAAGACCTATGAAAAGATTGTCCAACAAAAGAAAGGGGTGATAGATCCCCTTCCATGAGTAACTTTAGCGGAGGGAGGTCAGATTTACTGAAAAGGGTATGATCAGTGTGATGCCCCACTCTAGCTAACCAATTAGTAGGCATGTTTCCTTCCCTATGGATGTGAGAATAGGTGATCTATAGGCCCTGCCCCAATTGTTGAATTCCATTATATAGATAGACTAGATGCCAAGGGATGTCTTTAGAGCCCTTCACAATACTAATTAATATGCTTGAGTCTGATTCCACCCATAGTTGCAAGATACCAACTCTTTTGGCTAGAAGAATGGCCAATAGATTGCCAAAGTTTCAGCTTCAAGAGGGTCACTAGCAAAGGCTGGTGATTGAAAATATAGCAAACAATCACCTCTAATGTCCCTGAAAACACCCCCATGCTAGCATGGGGACATAAGAAGTTGTCATCTGTATTGAATTTGACCCAGCCCTTTTGGGGGGTGTCATCCCACTAGAATGGGCTTAATAGGAATGGAGGTACCCAGATCACCATGATAAAGTATCTCTGGAAAGTTCTTATGTTTATAGTTTTTCTGTATATAAGCAATACAATTTTGAGCCACTTTCTTCACCCCAAAAGAGGCTTCCTCAAATTTCATCTTATTCCTTGCCATCCACATAAACCAAGCCACTATGCAAGGCACCACAAAGATCTTACCAATTAGCGAATCTTGCCAGCACTGAAAGAATTCTCCCTAGGACATATTCTGAATTAGAAGATTAGCCTGATTCAAAATAAACTCCAAATTTGCTGCACAAAGGAACATTTAAAGAACAGGTGGTTCAAAGATTCCTCCTCCATATTGCAAAAAAGACACCAAGAGGGACCCCTTAATCGTTTCAATTTCAGTATGACATTCGTGAGAGGGAGTTTATGAAAAAGTTTCCAGCAAAAAAAAGACATAGGTGATGAGAGAAATTTACTCTACACCCTAGAACCTCATTCCACATCTTGATGGGGGTAGGACTCCCCAATGAATGCATTCAAAGATTGTTAATGGCCCTTTTTAACCACTACTCTATCCATTTTTGATGGATCAAGAGATATTTTTTGAATACTTGCAATCTGATGAGGTTCACACACACTGTGAAGAGCTTCAAGATTCCAGCTCCCATTCACCTAAAGATCAGCCACTTCAATAGATTCATCTAAACTATTTGAGGTACATTGGTCTAATCTCCCACCCAGGCTCCAGTTATCCAACCAGAAGTTAAGTTTACCTTCCCTCACTTCCCAAATGAATAAAAATTCAGCCTCAGTCCTTACATTTAGCATCTTGGCCCACATAGTAGAATCTCCCAATTTCCTTTGAACCTGAGTTGGATGGTTGTGTTTACAATATTTTCCCATCATAAAGACATCCCAAAGAGAAGATTGAGCTCTCAATTTTATCCAAATTTTACATAAATTAATATGTATAAGATGAGAGAAACATTAGAAACCAAGGACACCAGCCTTTATGGCCTTGCAAACATTATTCCAACTGGTCCAATGCACTTGTTTCCTTTGCCCATACCACAACAAACGATTAAAGATCCTATCCAAGATCTTTTGTGTAGACTTCTTCATCACTGCCTTCTATGACAAATAATCAGGAAGAGTGGAAGGAACATTATTCAGTAATGTTACTCTACCTCCATTAGACAGAAAAGAATTCAACCAGCTTTGTAGTTTATCCTGGATTTTCTCCACAATATGATCAAACTGTATTTTTTTAGTTAAGCTTTTTAGTAGGATAGTACCCAGATATTTTATAGGAACTTTGCTGACACTAAAACCAGTAGTTTCAAAAATCTAGTATTTGAAATCAAGTTTGATTTTGTGACTGAACACAACCACACATTTCTGGGTATTCAAGATCATACCAGAGCTCCTTTGAAACTGATCCAAACATTTGAGAATAGATCTAATAGTAGGCTTTGTTGCTTTAGAGAAAACAATGATATCATTAGTAAGGGCAAGGTGAATAATAATCAAGTTGGACCTGTGGCTATATAGAGAGCATGGAGCCTTAACAACTACCTCATTTAGCAATCTAGATAAGTAATCAAAAGCTAGAATAAAAATTGATAGAGACAGTGGGTCACCTTGCTTGATACCTCTGGAAGCACTGAAGAAACCATGAGAGCTCCCATTGATAAAAGTAGATTGATAATTATTTGAAAGCCATCTACCAATAAGAGAGATGAAAGAAGGAGTGAATCCTCTAGCAATGAGAACATCCTCAATAAAACCCCAGCTAATATTATCATAGGCCTTCTTGATGTCTAATTTGAAGATAGCATTTCCTGCTCTGCATTGTCTATCCAGGTCCAAAACTAGCTCCTGGGCTAGTAAGACATTATCCACTATACTTCTCCCTTGAACAAATGCAGTTTGATTCACACTGATAAGCTGATTAAGGTGGGGTTGTAATGTACATGCAATAATCTTACCAATGGCTTTGGAAAGTACTAAAGTCAAGCTGATTGGTCTAAAATGTTCCCATTTAACTTGGTTTTATCCTTTGGAATCAAGGTAATAGTTGAAGAAGTAAAATATTTAGGAAGATCAATACCCTAAAAAAGCTTTGTATAGCCACAGTGACCTCCTTCTTAACAATATGCCATGCTTTCTTGAAAACTCAGCTGTAAATCCATCAGGGCCAGCCACTTTGGAACTTTCAATTAAAGAAAATGCCTCCCAAATCTCCTTCTCATCAGGAATAGCAGTAAGATCCAAATTTTTTGTGTATTCCCCTTCCTTCCCAAAAACATCTTGTTGAATAGGCAGCCTATCCAAATCAGGCTGATTAAAAAGCTCCATAAAATAGTTCACATCACTAGAAGCAATCCCATCAACATTATCAATCCAAGTATCAGTATGATCAAAAATCTTATGAATAGCATTACACCTTCTTCTATAATTAATACAAGCAAGGAAAAAATTGGAGTTTTTGTCTCCCTCACAGAATTTAACCTTGACAGCTTTCTGGGCATAGAATTCTTCATGCATTGACATGGCCTCCATTACATCTTCATTAGCTCTAAAAAGTTCAGCACTAACCTCTTGATTCAATTCTAGCAAATGCTCCCACTTTATCACAGAATCTTCATCTTCCTTGACCCTGGCATTAACATCCCCAAAAACACTCTAATTCCATTATGACAGCTGTTTACCAATCTTCTTATGTAACATCCAGAGCATGATCCAAGGATTTGGGTGGATGCAATCCTTCCAAGCCAATGAAACTTGGTTGAGAAAATCACTGTGTAGAGACCTCATATTCAAATACCTAAAACTAGACCTGCTCTTAGTATGGGAAGCAACAATTGTAATCAAGAGAGGTCTATGGTCAGACCCACTCATTGTCAGATGTTGCACAGAAGTGTGAAGGAACTCTTTCAACCAAGCATAATTGATTAGAATTCTATCTAGTCTTTCTCATACATGTCCTCTTCTGCAAGTATATTTGGGTCCAACAAACAGACCTGCCTTCTGAATATTTTCATTGAAGAAGTTGATTAGATTCAAATCTGGCATTCTACCCCTTTTCTTTTCATTAGGAGATGCCACACAGTTAAAATCTCCCTGCATTAGCCAAAAAGAGCTCAAATTACTACTGATATCCAGCAAATGACTCCACAAATCTTGTCTAGCCACTGTTGAGCACCTACAAAAATAAAAGTGGCCAAACCACTAGACTCCCCCGAATAAAATTTTAAATGAAGAAATTGCTCGTTATCCATGATTATAGAACAATTAATCTCATTTCTATAAAACAGACAAATTTTATTACTCATATTAGTGAAAAACTGAAAACCACAAAATTTTTTGGTAATTCTCCGAAAGATATTTAGAAACCAAGGGTTCCATAATAGCAATAATCCAAAATTTATGCATCCTATTAAGAATAACAATTCTATTAAGGGATCTAGGATGAGCCAATCCCCTAACATTCCAACAAAGAAATTCCATCATCCAAAGGAAGTGGATTTCCCCGTCCTTCTAGTTATGATCCCAATAGGAGCTTGGTGATTAGTGCCCTCCCCAATTGTGGAAGGATTGAAGACCAAATTCTTTAACTCCTGCACAGTCCTCTTTTTCTTTCTACATTTTTGGATTTGTAAATACTCTTCTAAAGCCACATACATCTGTTTTATTATTTCATCATCCAGAGAACCTCCCCAAAGGGCTTCTCCAACATTTTCCTGAGATCCCTCCAAAACAGATTGGGTAACCATCTCCTGATCAGAAATAACCACATCACTGAGCACAGTCTTAACAAGAGGTTGAGCACTATCCATAGAGATTCCATTAGTTCTAACTATTCCCCAACATTAGAAAGAGTGTGTTGTCCAACCAGACCTTGAGCATCAAACACAGGAGCCCAAGTAGTGGTTTCCAACCCCTCCCTCACAACCTGTGGAGTGGAATCTAAAACTACAGCCTCAACACCTATAGATGGTTCAATATCTCTATGTTGTTCACCATGTGGAGCATTCTCCACTACATTCCCTCCATCTACCTTTTCCCTTGGGGCCTCCTATCTTTACCTCATGTTGGGATGGAGTCTAAAATACCTTGGGGCCTCCTATCTTTACAATGTTCAGCAAAAATCTTTTGCCAATATCCATTATGTTTAGTATTAAGCCAAATCTCCTCCACAGTAGGTAAATTAATGTCCCTTTCCATCAAGATACTTGTCATTGATGGTCTGGAAAGATTAAATGTGGGCACATCAAGCTTGAGAGATCTCCCTAAAGCCAAACCAATATTAAACTGTACTTTATGATTAAAGAAGTGCAGTTTAAGACCAGACAATTTAAATCATAAGGGAACAACAGGTAATTCTTTGCTTGGATCAAAATATGGTGTCCACTTAAGTAGCTTCATGGCAGTCCCGTCTATAAGTATGGATTGTTTGGAAAACAACCTAGCATAGTCATCATCTCTGAATAGGTTTATTAGAATTTGTCCACCATCCAATAAACCTACTCTCCAAACCCCATTAAATTTTAGGCTATCAAAAATTTCCTGATAAATTCCATCTTGGGATGACCCAATTGAAATTTCCCTATAAGTGTGAACTTGCAGCTGTCACTAAGTCCATGAATGTCTTCATCAGAGTAAAAGATATCCATTTTCCCCCCTTTCCTTACTTAGGATTAAATAAGGGGTCATCACCCTCATGGTAAGCTTGAGGAAAGACTAAGTCATCATATTTTTTATTAGTTTCAAAACCCTTTCCCACAATGTTTGCAAAAGTGGCCTTAGTCCACTGGATATTTGTTTCCAAATCCAATGCATTTGGCTCAACCATCAGGGAGCTCAAGAACAGAAAAAGACAAGAGCCAACAGGCCAAAAGATGAGGGGAGTAAAACCTTCAACCACCCAGGAAATAGAAAAAGGCAACGAAGTCAAGAGGAATAAATGCAGCACTTCAAAGCACACCAAGTATAGATACCAAGACTAGAAGACAGCAAAACAAAGTGCCACAATAGAAGCTTCCAAAAGAGGCCACAAATCAATGGAACATTAAAATTTGAAACACGAAAAGCCCGGGAAGAGGAGAGCTTAGCAAAACCAGGAGAGAAAGTGACAAACACTCCAAGTACACTAGAGTAGTAGAGAATATCCCGAGAAAACCATAAACAACTCTCCAAACTTGGCAACAATTATCTATTTTGCAGAAACCTTAGCAGAGCACAGGGAAAACCAACCACCATCTCTCGTTATATATATATATATATATAAATTAAACGTCTTACTGAAGCGGGTGACGGGATTTCTATTCTGGCGGCCGACAGCTTCCAAAGGGCAACTCCCCCAACCAAAATAGTGCTGACATGGATGATGGAACCATGTGATCCTGATCGGGTCATCCCAAACAAAAATAAATAACAAAAACTGAAAAATATGAAAAAAATTAATTGACTTTTAAATCGTAAACAACCTAAAATTTTATAACCTATAAAATTTGAATAAGACATTAAAACTTAAATTGAACCCTAATGAACAAAGATCACCGAACGCAACTTTAATATATGTGTTCACATTTATGAAGTTTTCTTGGATGATGCAATCTACGGTTGCTGACAAGAATCTTTCGGTCCTAGTTTAAACGCCTTTCAAACTAAGTAAATTTGAATATTCTTACAGCCCCGAGACAACAGAGCCATAGACATCTTGGCCGATCGTTTAAAAATTATTCAACCAATAAAATAACCAACAAAAACTGACAAATCTGAAAATATGATTTTATGCAAATCGTGCTCTATTTTATAGGTTTATTAGAGACATAAAAACAAAAAAAAATTCTCTTTACCATTTCATTTGCATGTTATAGGGTGTGCTAACTCTATTTTACAGGGTGACATCCTGAAGCAGAATCTCAAGAAAATAAAACCAACATAAAACCAAAACAAAATCTAACACATAAAACAAAACAACATGACATGATGAAAACAAACAAAACAAAACAAAACCTTTAGAATCTAACCAAAGGAAAATATGTTGAGATTTTCATACCTGTTTTATATTATTTTTATGATATTGTACTTTAAAGAAATGTATTTTTGATGTTTTATTGCAGGAATAATGAATTAAGGTTATTGGAGTAAAAAGATGCAAAAAGGAGCAAATTTGGAGCGAAAAGGACCAAAATGTGAAGAATTCAACTAGGGCACCGAAGGCGCCATCGACCCCACCGACGGCAAGATTTTTTTGAGACTCCAGAATTAATTCATTAAGAAGGTCCGCCGATGACGCCCTCGAGGTTGCTGATGGTGAGCTCGACGGTTATGACCAATCAGGTTGTGGATAAGGACAAATTTTGAAAGGATGCTTATGCAACTCTTGAGAAAGCTCATCCACAACTTTAAGAGAAGATTTTGGCCTAAAATTTAGAGGGAGGTGAGAGTTCCTGGAGGTTAGAAAGGTTCCAATGGTGTTTGCTAGAGTGTAAAATTTGTGAGGAAGTCTTTGAGAGATTGTAAGAGTGGAAGGAAAGTGAGAGATTTCTTTCTTCTTGCCGCTTCGAAGAGAAATTTTGTGTGTTGTAAAAAAAGGAAGAGATTTAGAAGAACTTTGAGGAATTTTCCTGGGGAGGAATTAGAGATAAGTTTATTTATTGTTGTAGTTCGTATGACTTTGATTTTATATATGAATTCTGAATTTTGTTGTGTTTTTCTCATGAGATCTGAGTAGTTTTCTCTATCTTTCTCCTTGTCTTGAGATTTGTGAAATGGTGATTTGAATTGGTGAAGCCATGAAAATGTTTAAGAAATTGTGATGATCTTTCACTTCGATCTTAATTTAGTTTCAATCTGACCAATTGATTTGTTAAAATATGTGGAGGTTTACAACTAAAGTGAAGATTACATCTAAGATTCAGGGAGCTCAAAGCCCATGGACATTGGGTGCAAATAAATAGGAAAATAATATTATCGGGTGTAGAATTGGAGATTTTAGAGTGACAGACTAAAATCCCTAATTCGGTCCTATCGTTTGGGTGCTGAAGTGTAGATGTTAGCCCTCAGGCGAGGAAAAAGTGGGAGTTCTGAACTGAGAGCCGGTATGCTCTCAGCCTAGCCGCAGATTAAGTAAACAAGCGTAGGATTAGTCAATGTTCTTTATGCCTAGACCAAAGGGTAAAGAATAGGTATGCTTTTATTTGGCATAATATAATTTGAACTAATTCATTTTATCCATTCACTATAATTTCTTGACAAGGAGAATAATGCTTTCTTATATTGAATATCACATTTGAACCTTCATTAGTATAATTAGTTATTTAATAATTATCAAAATTACATATTTATTTCAATTTTCTATTAGTGACAGATAAGAAAATTGAACTTTGTTGTTGTGATTGAAGTATTTCTTGTCTAAAATCTTAGTATGTACTTCTAATCTTACACCCAGTTGGATCAATATATAGGACTCCGTTAGAGCCCTATATTAATTGAGCGATACGTATACTTGCATTGATAAGTGTGACTTTACAATTATTGAATATTTATTACTTCCATATTTATCAAATCTATAATTGTTATTGAGTTTTGGTATAGTTGGTGAGGAATTAAATCTTTTAGCAGCAGTATTAAATACTTATATTTTTAAGCATATATAAAGTCGCGGTCAGAATCAGATTATTAGAAATCTATTACCCTAGGAATAAAACATTTGATGTTTTTTTCCTCGACCTTATGATTTCTTAGGAGAATGAGTGTTAACAAGAATCAGGAGTTTTCTTACACATTTTTAACTGTCTAAGATGTAATTAACTATAGCAGCTTGCTCCTATAGGAGAATTAAGAACTTAGAATTTGTGATACACATAAAATCTCTGGTTATTTATTTTTCATGTGGTTTTTTTGTATATGAGAAATCATTTCTCTATAATTTTCACCACAATAAAAAATCATTTCGACATTTCTTTTTCTTATTTTTTCTGTTATTAACCCTTTCCTTCCTTCTACTAGTTTCTTAAAATCTTTGAATCCTTGCAGGAATCTAGAGAAAAAGTTAACCGGAGGCTAGGGCAATAAAAATAGATAAACAGAGTGGCGACTCCTTTCAATCAAAAGACACACATCTGACATGATGGGAATTGGTGGCAGACTGGACCACCCATGGCATCCATCATCACCCTACGGGCTCCATCAGTACTTTGCTAATTTCTACTTAGTTTTGTCTCGTAAACCTTTATTTATTTATAAATCCATATGTTGTTATTTCTTCTCAATGAGATCTGTGTAGTTTCCTTTTTCTTTCTTTCTGCAATGAGGAATAATTATGCATAGGATTGTAGATTAGTAGAAGTTTTTTTTTTCAATTCCTGATTCAAACTTTTTCCTTAATTTAGTTATCGATCGGGTCAATTGATTTGTTAAAATCTGTTGTAAAATATAGTGACCTGAAATGGGCTGTGTTCCAACATAGTAACAGTCACATTTAGCATAATGGATGAGAATGTAGTCCTTAAGATTAAGTGCAAATAAATAGGGAAATAAGTTATGATGAACGTAGAATTGGAGATTTTAAGATGATAAACTATATATATATATATATCTATATATATATATATATATATGGAAACTAAAATGAGATGTTAGCCTAATCCAGAAGAATATAGTTGTGTAAAATTTATATGTTTGACTCCGCTATGTAACAGTGCCAAAAGCTTGATGCAATATTTATGAATAAGAAATTTAAGCAATTAATGTTGGGATTCTATCAAGTATACATATCGTTATCAAGTAATAAATGACTTTCTATTTAAACCCCGAATATCGATCCCACGGGGAAGGTTTAAACTTGAAGTGATAAATTTACTAGGAAATTCACAGAAAGTAAAACAAAAATACTGTGACTAATTTTGAATGCTGAAATATTATCAAAAATAAATTATTTAACTATTAGAAAAACTAAAATGCAAAGTTTAAATAGTAACTATTAAACTATGTTTATGTTGAAAAATCCCACTACAATGCGATTTTGGTTAAATGAGATGAGATAAATGGTTTTAATATATATATTGTGTCAAATAGGAGCAGTTTTAATTCTCTACCCTGATACAGTGTTATAGAAAATCATTGGCTAATCCCAAGTTAAGTCCCTAAATTTGTGGCTAGGCTAGGAGAATACTAGCTCCCACTTCCCTTCACCTGAAGGCTAACTCTCGGTTTAGTTTTTAAATAATAAAACTGAATTAGAGATTTTAGTTTGTCAACCTAAAATGNAATTAATTGACTTTTAAATCGTAAACAACCTAAAATTTTATAACCTATAAAATTTGAATAAGACATTAAAACTTAAATTGAACCCTAATGAACAAAGATCACCGAACGCAACTTTAATATATGTGTTCACATTTATGAAGTTTTCTTGGATGATGCAATCTACGGTTGCTGACAAGAATCTTTCGGTCCTAGTTTAAACGCCTTTCAAACTAAGTAAATTTGAATATTCTTACAGCCCCGAGACAACAGAGCCATAGACATCTTGGCCGATCGTTTAAAAATTATTCAACCAATAAAATAACCAACAAAAACTGACAAATCTGAAAATATGATTTTATGCAAATCGTGCTCTATTTTATAGGTTTATTAGAGACATAAAAACAAAAAAAAATTCTCTTTACCATTTCATTTGCATGTTATAGGGTGTGCTAACTCTATTTTACAGGGTGACATCCTGAAGCAGAATCTCAAGAAAATAAAACCAACATAAAACCAAAACAAAATCTAACACATAAAACAAAACAACATGACATGATGAAAACAAACAAAACAAAACAAAACCTTTAGAATCTAACCAAAGGAAAATATGTTGAGATTTTCATACCTGTTTTATATTATTTTTATGATATTGTACTTTAAAGAAATGTATTTTTGATGTTTTATTGCAGGAATAATGAATTAAGGTTATTGGAGTAAAAAGATGCAAAAAGGAGCAAATTTGGAGCGAAAAGGACCAAAATGTGAAGAATTCAACTAGGGCACCGAAGGCGCCATCGACCCCACCGACGGCAAGATTTTTTTGAGACTCCAGAATTAATTCATTAAGAAGGTCCGCCGATGACGCCCTCGAGGTTGCTGATGGTGAGCTCGACGGTTATGACCAATCAGGTTGTGGATAAGGACAAATTTTGAAAGGATGCTTATGCAACTCTTGAGAAAGCTCATCCACAACTTTAAGAGAAGATTTTGGCCTAAAATTTAGAGGGAGGTGAGAGTTCCTGGAGGTTAGAAAGGTTCCAATGGTGTTTGCTAGAGTGTAAAATTTGTGAGGAAGTCTTTGAGAGATTGTAAGAGTGGAAGGAAAGTGAGAGATTTCTTTCTTCTTGCCGCTTCGAAGAGAAATTTTGTGTGTTGTAAAAAAAGGAAGAGATTTAGAAGAACTTTGAGGAATTTTCCTGGGGAGGAATTAGAGATAAGTTTATTTATTGTTGTAGTTCGTATGACTTTGATTTTATATATGAATTCTGAATTTTGTTGTGTTTTTCTCATGAGATCTGAGTAGTTTTCTCTATCTTTCTCCTTGTCTTGAGATTTGTGAAATGGTGATTTGAATTGGTGAAGCCATGAAAATGTTTAAGAAATTGTGATGATCTTTCACTTCGATCTTAATTTAGTTTCAATCTGACCAATTGATTTGTTAAAATATGTGGAGGTTTACAACTAAAGTGAAGATTACATCTAAGATTCAGGGAGCTCAAAGCCCATGGACATTGGGTGCAAATAAATAGGAAAATAATATTATCGGGTGTAGAATTGGAGATTTTAGAGTGACAGACTAAAATCCCTAATTCGGTCCTATCGTTTGGGTGCTGAAGTGTAGATGTTAGCCCTCAGGCGAGGAAAAAGTGGGAGTTCTGAACTGAGAGCCGGTATGCTCTCAGCCTAGCCGCAGATTAGCCCTCAGGTGAGGGGAACGTGGGAGCTCCGAAGTGAGAGCCGGTATCCTCCCAGTTTAGCCACAGAATTAAAACAAGCGTAGGATTAGTCAATGTTCTTTATGCCTAGACCAAAGGGTAAAGAATAGGTATGCTTTTATTTGGCATAATATAATTTGAACTAATTCATTTTATCCATTCACTATAATTTCTTGACAAGGAGAATAATGCTTTCTTATATTGAATATCACATTTGAACCTTCATTAGTATAATTAGTTATTTAATAATTATCAAAATTACATATTTATTTCAATTTTCTATTAGTGACAGATAAGAAAATTGAACTTTGTTGTTGTGATTGAAGTATTTCTTGTCTAAAATCTTAGTATGTACTTCTAATCTTACACCCAGTTGGATCAATATATAGGACTCCGTTAGAGCCCTATATTAATTGAGCGATACGTATACTTGCATTGATAAGTGTGACTTTACAATTATTGAATATTTATTACTTCCATATTTATCAAATCTATAATTGTTATTGAGTTTTGGTATAGTTGGAGGAATTAAATCTTTTAGCAGCAGTATTAAATACTTATATTTTTAAGCATATATAAAGTCGCGGTCAGAATCAGATTATTAGAAATCTATTACCCTAGGAATAAAACATTTGATGTTTTTTTCCTCGACCTTATGATTTCTTAGGAGAATGAGTGTTAACAAGAATCAGGAGTTTTCTTACACATTTTTAACTGTCTAAGATGTAATTAACTATAGCAGCTTGCTCCTATAGGAGAATTAAGAACTTAGAATTTGTGATACACATAAAATCTCTGGTTATTTATTTTTCATGTGGTTTTTTTGTATATGAGAAATCATTTCTCTATAATTTTCACCACAATAAAAAATCATTTCGACATTTCTTTTTCTTATTTTTTCTGTTATTAACCCTTTCCTTCCTTCTACTAGTTTCTTAAAATCTTTGAATCCTTGCAGGAATCTAGAGAAAAAGTTAACCGGAGGCTAGGGCAATAAAAATAGATAAACAGAGTGGCGACTTCTTTCAATCAAAAGACACACATCTGACATGATGGGAATTGGTGGCAGACTGGACCACCCATGGCATTCATCATCACCCTACGGGCTCCATCAGTACTTTGCTAATTTTTACTTAGTTTTGTCTTGTAAACCTTTATTTATTTATAAATCCATATGTTGTTATTTCTTCTCAATGAGATATGTGTAGTTTCCTTTTTCTTTCTTCCTACAATGAGGTNAAAGACACACATCTGACATGATGGGAATTGGTGGCAGACTGGACCACCCATGGCATCCATCATCACCCTACGGGCTCCATCAGTACTTTGCTAATTTCTACTTAGTTTTGTCTCGTAAACCTTTATTTATTTATAAATCCATATGTTGTTATTTCTTCTCAATGAGATCTGTGTAGTTTCCTTTTTCTTTCTTTCTGCAATGAGGAATAATTATGCATAGGATTGTAGATTAGTAGAAGTTTTTTTTTTCAATTCCTGATTCAAACTTTTTCCTTAATTTAGTTATCGATCGGGTCAATTGATTTGTTAAAATCTGTTGTAAAATATAGTGACCTGAAATGGGCTGTGTTCCAACATAGTAACAGTCACATTTAGCATAATGGATGAGAATGTAGTCCTTAAGATTAAGTGCAAATAAATAGGGAAATAAGTTATGATGAACGTAGAATTGGAGATTTTAAGATGATAAACTATATATATATATATATCTATATATATATATATATATATGGAAACTAAAATGAGATGTTAGCCTAATCCAGAAGAATATAGTTGTGTAAAATTTATATGTTTGACTCCGCTATGTAACAGTGCCAAAAGCTTGATGCAATATTTATGAATAAGAAATTTAAGCAATTAATGTTGGGATTCTATCAAGTATACATATCGTTATCAAGTAATAAATGACTTTTTATTTAAACCTCGAATATCGATCCCACAGGGAAGCTTTAAACTTGAAGTGATAAATTTACTAGGAAATTCACAGAAAGTAAAACAAAATTACTGTGACTAATTTTGAATGCTGAAATATTATCAAAAATAAATTATTTAACTATTAGCAAAACTAAAATGCAAAGTTTAAATAGTAACTATTAAACTATGTTTATGTTGAAAAATCCCACTACAATGCGATTTTGGTAAAATGAGATGAGATAAATGGTTTTAATATATATTGTGTCAAATAAGAGCAGTTTAATTCTCTACCCTGATACAGTGTTATAGAAAATCATTGGCTAATCCCAAGTTGAGTCCCTAAATTTGTGGCTAGGCTAGGAGGATACTAGCTCCCACTTCCCTTCACCTGAAGGCTAACTCTCGGTTTAGTTTTTAAATAATAAGACTGAATCAGAGATTTTAGTTTGTCAACCTAAAATGTCCAATTATACTCCCAACAACGTATATTTTCCTATTTATTTGCACTTAATTCCATGAACGAAATACCCCTTCATGGAATTAAATGTGATCATCACTCTGTTGTAGAACTCATACCCCATTCCNTCTGTTGTAGAACTCATACCCCATTCTGGATCATATGTTTCATAACATATTTTAACAATTCAATTAGCCAGATCGAAAAGTAAATTAAGTTCAGAGTTGAAAAATCTTCACAATTTATTTTATGTTTTAATATTAGCACATCCATATTATCTCTTCATTTCACCATATCTCAGAGTAAGAAGAAAGATAAAGAAAACTACTTAGACTTCATGAGAAAGATACAACAAAATACAAATTTCATATATAAAAAAAAGTTCATACAACACTAATAAACAAACAACACTTATCTGAAACTCTTTGTCAAAGCAAATTTCATATATAAAAGAAAGTTCATACAACACTAATAAACAAACAACATTTATCTGAAACTCTTTGTCAAAGCAAACCCCTTGTAGCCTCTCCTAGGAAGTGTAGGAAGAAGAAATCTCTCACTTTTCTCCTTCTCCAACACTCTCAGAGAAGAATTCACCCTTAATCTCACCACCAAAACTCTAAAGTCTTAAATAAAAATCACTTATAGACTCATGAATTGTGGTGGAATGAAGATGGAAAAATTATATGGAGGCAAGGTGTGGCAAAAATGAACAAGGGGGAATGAAGAGGAGTGCCTTTTCTGATCAACTTTGGCCTCAAATAAAGCCTAGAGTCGATTCTTCAATAGGTTCATCCAAAAACCCTTCAAAAAGCGTCCAAATTTGTCAAATCTTCTAGAAACATGGTTTGAACTGACATTGGCATCATCGACACCAGTGGTTCGTATTTAATTCTATGCTCTTTATTAAATGGCGACGTCGGNTTCATAACATATTTTAACAATTCAATTAGCCAGATCGAAAAGTAAATTAAGTTCGGAGTTGAAAAATCTTCATAATTTATTTTATGTTTTAATATTAGCACATCCATATTATCTCTTCATTTCACCATATCTTAGAGTAGGAAGAAAGATAAAGAAAACTACTTAGACTTCATGAGAAAGATACAACAAAATACAAATTTCATATATAAAAAAAAAGTTCATACAACACTAATAAACAAACAACACTTATCTGAAACTCTTTGTCAAAGCAAATCCCTTGTAGCCTCTCCTAGGAAGTGTAGAAAGAAGAAATCTCTCACTTTTCTCCTTCTCCAACACTCTCAGAGAAGAATTCACACTTAATCTAACCACAAAAACTCTAAAGTCTTAAATAAAAATAACTTATAGACTCATGAATTGTGGTGGAATGAAGATGGAAAAATTATATGGAGGCAAAGTGTGGCGAAAATGAACAAGGAGGAATAAAGAGGAGTGCCTTTTCTGATCAACTTTGGCCTCAAATAAAGCCTAGAGTCGATTCTTCAATAGGTTCATCCAAAAACCCTTCAAAAAGCGTCCAAATTCGTCAAATCTTCTAGAAACATGGACTGAACCGACATTGGCGTCGTCGACACCAGTGGTTCGTATTTAATTCTATGCTCTTTATTAAATGGCGACATCGATGTTGCTTCAGGCGTCGTCGGCACTGAGTAAAATCCATCAGTCGTTCTGTAAGTTTGCATCTTCGACACTGCTTCTAGCACCGTCTACGCTGAGTATTTCTTTAAAAATGCCATTTTGACTCCAAATTCCATCCTTTTGCTTTCTTTTTGCTTTAAGTCCTAAAAATCAATAACCTGCAAAAAAAGATCAAAATACCTTTCATTAAAGTGCAATATCACAAAAAATGAGTATAAAATATGGGTCTAAAAATGCATATATTTTCGGTGTATCATAGCCCTCAGTTGAAGGGAAGTGATAGCTCTAGAGTAAGAGCTGATATCTTCCAAGCCTAACAACGGGTTTAGGGACCAACCTTTGGATTAGTCAATGTTCTTTATGCACTCGAGAGAGGGTAAAAAATAGAATTGCTCCTATTTGGCACAATACCTTAATTCTATCTAAAATTATTTTTCTATACTAATTATAAACTCATTGCAAGGGGAAGGATGATTTATATAAATTTGAAGTCATCATCATTGTTAATTTAGAGTAGTGGTAACTTTACATTTTAAAACCTTTTTAGATTATCTTGCATTTACATTTTGCATTTGCTTAGCATACTTATTATTCCTTTTATTTCTATAGGATTAGGTATTGCACAAAACTTGCACTCATTTCCTATATAAATTTATTACAATTAAAAGAAGATTTTATTAAAGTGAATTTTATAAGAGTTTTGCTTGTCTCTGTGGGATCAATACAGGGATTTTTAAATGAAAAACCTATATTACTTGAAACGATACGTATATTTTCGTAGTACCCCTAGTGTNTCTACTATAATATTTAAAAAGCTACAAAAACATAGTTACCTGAATTAAATTCACTACATAAAATCATATAAACAATTTTTGAAAATAATTAAATAGATGACATCTAATAGTTAATCTTTTTATTCCCTCCCCCAAACTTAAATTTTCCAATATAAAATAATACAGGTGGAAAGAAAAACTCCAAATATAAATTATACCTCAATATTTTAGACATTTTCATCATTCTGAAATTTTTGCATGCTTTCTCAACATTACTACTCCACCTGGTCTGTAATATTAGGAGTTTTCTACACATATAAATTNGCTTTCTCAACATTACTACTCCACCTGGTCTGTAATATTAGGAGTTTTCTACACATATAAATTATTAGAGGAGTTTCTGGATAATGAAATTTTGAAACAAGTATAAAACTAAAACATTAAACAAGCACAACATTTCCTAACACAAACACAATACTAACAAAACAATTAAAATTGCGAAATAAACNAAACATTAAACAAGCACAACATTTCCTAACACAAACACAATACTAACAAAACAATTAAAATTGTGAAATAAACATCACATTACATTATAATTCACAATACTACTCAACATCTATTAAACTACGCATGCAAATTTAACTATAACAGTAACTTTATAACAAAAATTAAAATTTATTCAAATACAACATAATAATAAAAATGAAAGTCCAAATATACAAATATCCATTTCTATTACAAAATAATTACAAAAATAAAAGTACAAATATAAGTACATCAATTACATTCAAATATCAAAATCCCAAGCTATATCTTCATCGCCTTGATCAGCAGGTAGATCAGGAGATACTGAGTATATCGGGGGCACTCAGGAAAAGTAACATCAGACTCACCTCTGTAGTGTCGGGTCTGAGCTTCATAATAGGCTACCTCAAAATTTGAATGTTNACTACTCAACATCTATTAAACTACACATGCAAATTTAACTATAACACTAACTTTATAACAAAAATTAAAATTTATTTAAATACAACATAATAATAAAAAAGAAAGTCCAAATATACAAATATCCATTTCTATTACAAAAAGATTACAGAAATAAAAGTACAAATATAAGTGCATCAATTACATTCAAATATCAAAATCCCAAGCTATATCTTCATCGTCTTGATCAGCAGGTAGATCAGGATGATACTGAGTATATCGGGGGCACTCAGGAAAAGTAACATCAGACTCAACTCTGTAGTGTCGGGTCTGAGCTTCATAATAGGCTACCACAAAATTTGAATGTCTCTAAAGGTACTCACTATCATAATCGTATCGACGTTTTAAACCTCCAATCCTTTCATTATGCTCTTCCGCTGCAAGGTCAACTCATTCATCAA
>JXCR01071323.1:114598-191877 GCA_002079205.1 Phalaenopsis hybrid cultivar | reverse complement strand
TCTTGTTCAGAATATCTTTCATAAATTTCACATAATTGGGCATTTGATCTAAAGCTTCTACGAACGGAATGTTTACTGTTAATTTCTTAAGAATTTCTAAAAATTTGGAAAATTTTTTATTATGTTTGTGTTGCTTCAAGCTTTGAGAAACGGTGGTGGAGGTTTCTCCACAGTAATTTTCATTGGTGTAAATGGATACTCTAAATTTAGGTATTCATGATCCTTTTCTTTTTTGGTATCCACTTTCTCTTTTTTAGTTTCTATTTCTTTTTACACCCTTGTTTCCAATTCTTTTCCACTTCGTAATTGTATCTCTTTGATTTGTTGTTTTCTTTGGTCTTTAGGATTTCGTTCCACAGTACTAGGAAAAGTTCCTAATGTTTGGTTACTAAGCGCAGTAGTGATATGCCCTAATTAGTTTTCAATATTCTTAATAGTAGTTCCTTCATTTTGTAATGATTTCCTTGAATTTGTAATTGATTTCCTTGATTTTTTATTGTTGACCCATGTTTAATATCAGCTCTTCCATAGACAACTTCTTCTCCTTAATTTGAGTGTCATAGCAGTTCCTTGATTTTGTAATTGATTTCCTTAAATCTGCAATTGATTTCTTGATTCTGCAATTTAATAGCAGTTCCTTGATTTTGTAATTGATTTCCTTGAATTTGTAATTGATTTCCTTGCTTCTACAATTGTGTGTTTAATATCAGCTCTTCCATAGACAACTTCTTCTCCTTAATTTGAGTATTACTGTTAAATTCTGTAATATCAACTCTTCCATAGACAACTTCTTCTCCTTAATTTGAGTATTACTGTTAAATCCTGGAGGATAAANTTTATTTCTCAAGTTTTATTAGTGGTGGGCTATTTTTTGAGAACTCCATATCATGTTTGAAGCTTACTACCCCTGATCTAGTTTTACTCTTGGAATGCTCCATGGAGATTGAAAAATTAAGCTTTCCTAAAGAGGTTAAAGTAATCCTCACTTGATACTACTTTTTATAAGTGCAATAAATTTCTCCCTAACTAAGTTACCTATTTTCTTTTAGGTTAAAAAATTTTCCGAAGATTTTTTTCCTTTCTAACATCCTTTGTTAGCTCTGAAGTTGAACATTTTGTTCTTTGAGCGCAAGCATCACTATTCTTTGATTCACTTTAATCTTGATTATTGAGAAGATATCATTATGAGCCATCAAAATCTTATTAGAAATATATAAACATAGACCTAATCAAGCAATAGATAATAACTTGCAATAAATATGAAATTTTATTTCAAATAAAAGTTAGAGTATTGTGGCTTTACCACTACACATCATTCTTCATATTTTGATAACAACTTTGTCATACATAACACTCCAAACCATACTATTTACAAAATCTAGCACCCATATAATATTTTTGAACTACCAAATTGATATATTTACGCGTGTCACGATCAAACCATTAAGATTTTCATAAACATAGAGATAATCAAGCAATAGATTATAGCTTGCAGTAAATTTGAAAATTTATTTCAAATAAAGTTTTGAGTATTGTGGCTTTACCACTTCACACTTCATTTTTCATATTTTGGTAATAACTAATAATTGGGAATCTTTTAGTTGGATCCAAGGTTATCTAAGGTAGCAGTGCCTTTTCCTAATTTTTATAGGACACTTGGAACTAACTGCAAAGTGAGAAAATTGTGGAGGGGTGTCCAAGCCCATAAGTTGATCCATGAACGATCAGGCCCAAAACTGACTTCACAATTATATATCCAATGTCGATCGGCAGTCCCCTTTGGATGCAGTAATTCAAAATGGCACTTTAGAAACTTTATCGATCTTCATTATTGGTAACAGTTTCACAAAAATGAAAAAGTGCCAATGTTTTGAAATAGGATTCAGGAGTGTTGCAGAAAAACTAACATACCCGTTTTCTCTTATTTCCCAGTCGTTAGTTTTGTTTGTTAAATATTGGTAAATCTCATTCATCTGGTTTCTCGTTAGGGCAAAATTGGAATAGTGGCAGCAGGAATATTCTCTATCATATAAAGTGATCCATCTTCCTCACACATAAACAACTCTTTAGTTGATTCCATGCAAATTTGCATAAAATTTATTCACCACAGGAACCACCACGGTGGCAGTAGTGTAGCACAGCCTTCCCATCTTCGTCGCACTATCGTTTCTTTAATATCTGTAGTGGGATTATTCAATCCGTGTTTCATGAATCCTCATTCTTTGATTAATCTTTTATTCGTCAGCAACTTGTTGAAGATTTGTTGCGCTTCCGCACTAATAAACTTTTGCCGATTGAAAACTCACATTCTGGGATTACCAGGGGAATTGGACGCCATAGGAACGAAATTGGTGGAGTTTCACTTCCNTTTGCATAAAATTTATTCACCACAGGAACCACCACGGTGGCAGTAGTGTAGCACAGCCTTCCCATCTTCGTCACACTATCGTTTCTTTAATATCTGTAGTTGGATTATTCAATCCGTGTTTCACGAATCCTCATTCTTTGATTAATCTTTCTTCATCAGCAACTTGTTGAAGATTTGTTGCGCTTCCGCACTAATAAACTTTCGCCGATTGAAAACTCACATTCTGGGATTACCAAGGGAGTTGGACGCCATAGTAATGAAATTGATGGAGTTTCACTTCCTTTTTGGGGGAAAATATGAACTAGGAATCAAATTTCGGAGTTTAAAAGGGTAACTCCCGCCCAAAAACTGCCAAAAACTGTCATTCGAACCCAAGAAAATGCCATCTCACCGATCTCACCGTCAGTGGGGTCGAGGGCGCCGTCGGCAAGCCTCTGTATTTATTTTTCCTGGTCTCTTGGGAAAAACTTGCTGTCAGGNTTCCTTTTTGGGGGAAAATATGAACTAGGAATCAAATTTTGGAGTTTAAAAGGGTAACTCCAGCCCAAAAACTGCCAAAAACCTTCATTCAAACCCAAGAAAATGCCATCTCACCGATCTCACCGTCGGTGGGGTCGAGGGCGCCGTCGGCAAGCCTCTGTATTTATTTTGCCTAGACTCTTGGGAAAAACTTTCCGTCAGCGGCATCGAGGGCGTCGTCGGCGCCCTAGGCAAAAATTGCACAGTTTTGCTCTGGTCTTAATGCGTTCCAATTTTTCTTTATAGATCCAATTCTTATGATGATTCAAGGGTAAATAAGATTAGTATAGATTAATATTACCACAAACTAATGATAATTTCAAATAAAAACTACTATAATTACAATAAAAGTAAAGTTAAATATGAGTTGTCTCCCATAAAGCGCTTGGTTTAACGTCGTCAGCCCGACCTATTCAGGTGACATTTAGGTTGACTGATCATTAAAACTTCTTTAAAATTTGGTCTTTTCCCCTCAAAATATGGTTTTAATCTATGTCCATTTACTTTAAATCTATTTCCAGTCTTCTATTCATCAATTTCAAGAGCTCCATAAGAATAAACTTGAGTTACAATAAAGGGTCCTAACCAACGAGACTTCAATTTCCTAGAGAATAACTTCTTGTCCTTGTTTAAAGTTCTTTTGGTTAATCTTCTGATCATGTCATAATTTTAGTTTTTCCTTATAAATTCTATCGTTATTATAAGATTCATTTCTTAATTCTTTCAATTCGTTTAATTGTAACAACCTTTTCTTACCAGCATCTTTTAAATTATAATTGAATTCTTTAATCTCCCAGCATCGTTGACATCGATCACAATTTTTTATGTATCTATAAACATATCTAAAGATACTATATAAAATCTATCACAAGTCTTTATATATCTATAAACATCTCTAAATATAGTAGGCCAATAAAATCCAGCTTTTAATTTTATAAGCAGTTTTATCAATCCCAAAATGTCCTCCAAATTTAGAATCATGACATTTCTAAATGATTAGCTCAGTTTCCTCATAAGGCACATTTCTTCTCATAATCAGATCCTTACATTGTTTATATAAATAAGGCTCATCTTAAAAATATGCTTTCGCATCATGAATAAATTTTCTTTGTTGTTGCAGTGTCAGCATAGGTGGCAAAATATCACTTACAATATAATTAACAATATCAATATATCATGGTTTTTTCCTTTCATTAATATTATAAAGTTGTTCATCAGGAAAACTGTCTGTAATTTCATTATCATTGTCAGATAATTCCTGATTTTCTAATCTTGAGAAATGATCAGCAATTTGATTATCAGTTACCTTTCTATCAGNTCTAATCTTGACAAATGATCAGCAATTTGATTATCACTTGTCTTTCTATCAATAACCACAGATCAAATTCTTGCATCAAAAGTATCCATCTAATCAACCTTAGTTTGGCATCCTTCTTTTGCATTAAATATTTAATAGCAGAGTGATCAGTGTGCACAACACATTTACCTCCAATTAAACAAGATTTTAGATATTTAATAGCAAAGTGATCAGTATGCACAATACATTTAGCTCCAATTAAATAAGATCTAAATTTATCTAAAGCATACACAATGGCCAGTAAAGCTTCAATTAAATAAGATCTGAATTTATCTAAAGCATACACAATAGCTAGTAACTCTTTTTTAAAACAGTATAGTTAATTTGAGCATCATTAAGAGTTTTACTAGCGTAGTATATCACCTTAAAAACTTAAATAAGATCTAAATTTGTCAAAAGCATAAATAATAGCCAGTAACTCTTTTTCATTAACAATGTAGTTAATTTGAGCATCATTAAGAGTTTTACTAGCGTAGTATATAACTTTAAAAATCTTTTTGTACATTCGTGCAAGAACAGCTCCAATAGCATAATTACTAGCATCACACGTCAATTCAAATGATTTCTCCCAATTAGGTGAAACTATAATAGGATCAGTAATTAATTTTTCATTTAATAACTCAAAGGAATTTAAAAAACTTTCAGTAATTTCAAATTTATTGTCCTTTTTTAAAAGTTGGCATAGAGGTTTGGTAATTTTTGAAAAATCTTTAACAAAACGCCTGTAAAATCCACATGTCCAAGAAAACTCCTAACGTCTCTTACATTAGTAGGAGGTGTTAGTTTAGATATAACTTGAATTTTTGCAGGGTCGAAAACTCCTAACCTTTCTTACACTAGTAGGAGGTGTTAGTTTAGATATAACTTGAATTTTTGTAGGGTCTGCTTCCATATCATCTGCCAAAATTTCATGCTCTAACACAATTCCTCCTGCAATCATAAATTGACATTTCTCTCAATTCAGAACCAAATTAGTTCTTTCACATAAATCTAAAATTTTTTCAAGATAATTTAAGCATGCATCAAATGATGGTCTAAATACAAAGAAATCATCCATAAATACTTCCAATTCATCATCAATTAACTTATTAAATATAGACATCATACATCTCTGAAATGTTGCTGGTGCATTACATAATCCGAAAGACATTCTTCGAAAAGCAAAAGTTCCAAAATGACTAGTGAATGTTGTCTTTTCTTGATCCTTAGGAGCAATAAAAAATTGATGGTAACTGGTATATCCATCTAAAAAATAAAAAAATTTGTGCCCGACAAANCTTGATCCTCAGGAGCAATAGAAATTTGATGGTAACCGGTATATCCATCTAAAAAGTAAAAATATTTGTGCCTAGCAAGTCTATCCACTATTTGATCTAAAAAGGGTAGAGGGATATGATCTTTCCTGGTGGTAGTGTTTAATTTCCTATAATCAATGCAAATACGCCACTCAGTAACTTGTCTGATAAGTATTAATTCATTATTTTCTTTTATTCCAACAATCACTCCTCCTTTCTTAGGAACACAATGAATTGGACTTACCCATGCACTATCTTAAATAGGATATATAATTCCAGTGTCTAACCATTTCAAAATTTCTTTCTTAACTACTTCTTTCAACATCAGATATATAATTTCAGTGTCCAACCATTTCAAAATTTCATTCTTGACTACTTCTTTCATCATTGAGTTTAATCTCCTTTGTGGATCAACTCTTGGTTTATATTGTTCATCCAGTATAATTCTATGCATACAGATCTTTGTGGATCAACTCTTGGTTTATATTGTTCATCTAATATAATTTTGTGCATACAGATCGAATGACTGTATATAATTCTAGTGTCTAACCATTTCAAAATTTCCTTCTTAATTACTTCTTTCATCATCGGCTTTAATCTCTTTTGTGGATTACTCTTGGTTTATATTGTTCATCTAATATAATTTTGTGCATACAAATTGAAGGACTGATTCCTTTAATATCCATGGTTTATATTGTTCATCTAATATAATTTTGTGCATACAGATTGAAGGACTAATTCCCTTAACTTTATATTGTTCATCTAATATAATTTTGTGCATACAGATTGAAGGACTAATTCCCTTAATATCAGCTAGGGTCCACCCAAAAGATTTCTTATATCTTTTTAATGTATCTAACATTCTTTACTCTTGCAGATCATTTAATTCTAAAGATATAATAAAAGGTAATGTAAATGAGTCTCCTAAAAATACATACTTTAAGTGATTAGGCATTACTTTCATCTCAAGTTCAGGTGGTTTTATAATCGACAGAAACAAATTTTTATCGGCATTTTCCGTAATATCCAACATCTCAAATCTTTCTTGAACACAATCTAATTTTTCATTTTTCTAATTCGTCCAAAGTAACTTTGTCATTCTCTTCAAATTGTCCTTTCTCTTCAAAATGTTCTTCTTCTTCAAAATGCTTTTTGTCTTCAAAATGTTCTGTAAAATGTTCGTTCAGTAGATGTTCAATAATTTCCATGCAAAAACATTCATTATCTCTTTTAACATAAGGGTATTTCATAGACTTCGCAATGTTAAAAGCCACTTCTTGATCATTAACTCTCATAGTTAATTCTCCTTTTTGAACATGTATCATAGCTTTTCCAGTAGCTAACAATGATGTCCCTAAAAAGATAGGTATTTCTTTATCTTCCTCAATTTCTAAAAAAATGAAATCCGCAGGAAAGATAAATTTGTCCAATTTTACTAACACATCTTCTATAACTCCCTTAGGATATGTAACTGAACGATCCGCTAACTGTAGAGTTATAGAAGTAGGTGAGACTTCTCCTAATCCTAATCTTTTGAAAATTGATAGAGGCATAAGATTAATGATGTTTCCCAAATCACATAAAGCTCTTCCATAAAATTTTTCACCTATCGCACACGGTATAGTGAAACAGTCAGGATCTTTTAGTTTTTCAGGAAGCTTTTTTTGAATAATTGCACTACACTCTTCGCTAAGTGCAACAGTTTCATTATCCGTGAACTTCCTTTTCTTGTTCAAAATATCTTTCATAAATTTCACGTAATTGGGCATTTTCTCTAAAGCTTCTACGAAGGGAATGTTTACTGTTAATTTCTTAATAATTTCTAAAAATTTGGAAAATTGTTTATTCTGTTTGTGTTGCTTCAATGTTTGAGGAAACGGTGGTAGAGGTTTTTCCACAGTAATTTTCATTGGTGTAAATGGATACTCTAAATCTGGGTATTCATGATCCTTTTCTTTTCGGTATCCACGTTCTCTTTTTTAGTTTTGGTTTCTTTTTGCACCCTTGTTTCCAATTCTTTTCCACTTCATAATTGTATCACTTTGATTTATTCTTTTCCTTGGTCCTTAGGATCTGGTTCCACAGTACTATGATAAGTTCCTAATGTTTGGTTACTAAGCGCAAAAACCATATGCCCTAATTGGATTTCAATATTCTTAATAGCAGTTCCTTGATTTTGTAATTGATTTCCTTAAATTTGTAATTAATTTCCTTGATTCTATAATTGTTGACCCATGTGTAATATCATCTCTTTCATAGACAACTTCTTCTCCTTAATTTGAGTATTATTATTAAATCCTGGAGGATAAGAAGGTTTATAGTTAATATTTTCTTGGTTGGATGAATTTCCTAATGGGTTCACTGGGTTGTTTGCCCATTGTTGACTTGTAGAAGAATTGTTATTCCAATTAAAATTTGGTTGATTCTTCCAACCTGGGTTATAATAGTTTGAATATGGGTTGTTGGGTCTATTAAAAGCATTTAAGGTCTCATATGAAGGTTGAACATCCACAAATTGCCCAGATGAATTATCTTCCATCATGAGAGGTGTTGAAGAATAATTCATCCCATAATGATCTAATTTCTTTGATATTGCAACAATCTGCGAAGCTAACTTAGATTTAGCATCAGAATCATAGATACTAGCTACTCTTTTAGGATTTACCCGCTCAGAGGGACATTGAAAATTATTGGTAGCCATTTCTTCTATTAATGAATAAGCCTCATTAAGAGGTTTTGACATTAAAGAACCACCAGAGTGACAACATCAATAATCGATCTAAGAGATCCCACTAATCCATTATAAAAAGTTTGAATTATCAACCAGTCTGCTAACGAATGATGAGGACACTTCCTTAGAAGATCTTTAAATCTCTCCCAAGCTTCATATATTGACTCTCCATTAATTTGACAGAATGATGTTATGTCATTTCTCTCTCAAGCTTCATATATTGACTCTCCATCAATCTGACAGAACGATGTTATGTCATTTCTTAGTCCTAAGAAGATCTTTAAATCTCTCCCAAGCATCATATATTGACTCTCCATCAATCTGACAGAATGATGTTATGTCATTTCTAAGTTCCCCAAGCTTCATATATTGACTCTCCATCAATCTGACATAATGATGTTATGTCATTTCTAAGTTTAAAAGCTTCATAAATTGACTCTCCATCAATCTGACAAAATGATGTTATGTCATTTCTAAGTTTAGTAGCCTTGGATGGAGGGAAATATTTGGATAGAAATTTCTGTGAAAGTTCTCCCCAAGTTCTAATAGATCCCTGTGCTAACGAATTTAACCACATGTTAGCTTTATTCCTCAGTGAAAAAANTCACTTCGGAGCTCCCACGTTCCCCTCGTCTGAGGGCTAATATCTACACTTCAGCACCCAAACAATAGGACCGAATTGAGGATTTTAGTCTGCCACTTTAAAATCTCCAACTCTACGCCCGACATTTTTATTTTCCTATTTATTTGCACCCAACTTTCAAGGACTTTGACCTCCCTAAATCTTGGATATAATCTTCACTTTAGTTGTAAAACTCAACAAATTTTAACAAATCAATTGGTCGGACTGAAAGTAAATTAAGATTGAAGTGAAAAGTTATCACAACTTCTTTAACATTCTCAAGGCTCAACCAATTCAAATCACCATTTCACAAAATCTCAAAACAAGGAGAACGACAGAAAATTACTCAAAACTCATGGGGAAGATACGATAAAACTCGGAATTTATATATAAAAGCAAAGTCATACAAACTACAATAAGTAAATACCACTTATCTCTAATTCCTTTCCAAGCAAACTCCTCGAAGTTTCTCTGAATCTTTTCCTTTCTTTACAGTACACAGAATTCTTTTTCGAAGCGGCAAAGAGGAAGAAATCTCTCACTTTCCCTCCACTCTTACAATCTATCAAAGAATTCCTCATAATCTAACCCTAAATTAAACTCCCTACACTCTACACCCTCTCTAATTTTCGGCCAAAATTCTCTTAAAGTTGTAGAAGTGTTTTCCCAAAAGTGGCCTAAGCATCCCCTTAAAAATCGTCCACATTCAATGCACCTATTGAGATAACCACCGATCTTGCCGTCGGCGGCCTTCTAGAATATTTGATTCTGAACTTTCGGGAAAAACCCGTCATCGGCGCCGTTGGGCTTGTCGTTGGCGNCCAATTCAAATCACCATTTCACAAATCTCGAGATAAGGAGAAAGACAGAGAAAAATACTCAGATCTCATGAGAAAAACACAACAAAACTCGGAATTCATATATAAAATTAAAGTCATATAAACTACAAAGAATAAATAACTTATCTCTATTTTCTCCCCAAGAAAACTCATCGAAGTTCCTCTGAATCTCTTCCTTTCTTCACTCTACACAAAATTCCTCTTCAAAGTAGCAAGGAAGAAGAAATCTCTCACTTTCCCTCCACTCTTACAATCTCTCGAAGAATTCCTCACGATATTGGAACTCGAGTAATTACACTAATGGAACCTCCAAGGCTTCTAGACTCTCTAATTTTTGGCCAAAAATGTTCTTTTAAAGTTATGGATGAGCTTTCCCAAGAGTTGCTTAAGCATCCCTTCAAAAATTTGGCCTTATTCAAAGCTTAAGTAGGCATAACCGTCGAGCTCGCCGTCGGCGGGGTCGATGGCACCGTCGGCNAAGCAAAGTCATACAAACTACAATAAGTAAATACCACTTATCTCTAATTCCTCCCCAAGCAAACTCCTCGAATTTCCTTTGAATCTCTTCCTTTCTTCACAATACACAGAATTCTTCTTCGAATCGGCAAGGAGAAATAAATCTCTCACTTTTCCTCCACTCTCACAATCTCTCGAAGAATCCTCACAATCTAACCCTAAATTAAACTCTCTACACTCTACCTGGCTCTCTACACACTCTCGACACTCTCTTCAACTTCCTCCCTCAACTCCTCAATTTTAGGCCAAAAGTTTCTCTTAAAGTTGTAGAAGAGTTTTCCCAAGAGTTGCCTAAGCATCCCCTAAAAAATCGTCCACATTCAATACACCTGTTGAGATAACCACCGTGCTCACCGTCGGTGGCCTCGAGGGTGCCTTTGGCGGCGTTCTAGAATATTTAATTCTGAACTCTTGAGAAAAACCCTTNCCAAGAGTTGCCTAAGCATCCCTTCAAAATTTGGCCTTATCCAAAGCTTGAGTAGGCATAACCGTTGAGCTCACCGTCGGCGGCCTCGAGGGTGTCGTCGGTGGACTTCTGAGAATTTTTCCCTGTAGCCTTGGGAAAAACTCGCCATCGGCGGGGTCGAGGGCGCCGTCGGTGGCCTAGTTCAAATCTCCACATTTTGGTCCTTTTCGCTCCAAATTCGCACCTTTTTGCATCTTTTAGCTCCAATGACCCTAATTCATCATTCCTGCAACAAAACATCAAAATACCTTTCTTTAAAGTGTAATATCATTAAAAACTGTATAAAATAGGTATAAAAATCTCAACATATTTTCCTCTGCTCACATACGNTTGGTCCTTTTCGCTCCAAATTCGCTCCTTTTTGCATCTTTTTGCTCCAATGACCCTAATTCATCATTCCTAGAAAAAAACATCAAAAATACCTTTCTTTAAAGTGCAATATCAGTAAAAATAGTATAAAATAGGTATGAAAATCTCAACATATTTTTCTCTGGTTAAAATCCCCANGATCATTCCTTTATTAAATATTTTATGTCAAAAAAAGATACAAAATCAAGATTAATTAGATGGGTCCTTCTTTTGCAAGAATTTGTTTTTAAGATAGTGGATAGGAAAGGAGCTGATAATCAAATTATTGATTAAATATCAAGGCTTGAATAGGGAAAAGAGAAAAATAATGAGGATAACATAAATGAGAATTTTNTTAGATGGGTCCTTCTTTTGCAAGAATTTGTTTTTAAGATAGTGGATAGGAAAGGAGCTGATAATCAAATTACTGATTAAATATCAAGGCTTTAATAGGGAAAAGATAAAAATAATGAGGATAACATAAACAATAATTTTCCTGATGTCGGCACTATTTTTGGTGTGGGGTTTGCCCGTAAGAAGTTGTCGGTCATCAGAATTGAAATCCCGTTGCCCGCTTAGGAAGGACGTTTTCAAAAAATTTTAGTATTGAAAAAGATGAAATAAAATTGACCCCATATATTTCATAGTTTAAATGAAAGAGCACTTTACCTCAAATCCTGTATCTATCCCGAAGGATGAACGCAAGAATTCAGGGGGAGGCTCGATCAAATAAACTAAAGAAATNCGAGGGCGCCGTCGGTGGCCTAGTTCAAATCTCCACATTTTGGTCCTTTTCGCTCCAAATTCGCTCTTTTTTTTATCTTTTTGCTTCAATGACCCTAATTCATCATTTCTGTAACAAAACATCAAAAATACCTTTCTTTAAAGTGAAATAACATTAAAAATAGTATAAATTATGTATGAAAATATCAACATATTTTCTTTTGGTCAATTCACATCCTTGTTCCTCATATTTCCTTCTAGGTCCAATATTCTTTTAGTAATTTTCTCAATTTTCATATTAATGTCAACCTTGAAATTTATAAAAAATGGATCTTTATATGATACTTCATGATCTCCCAAATTTTGGATCGGATTCTCACCAGATAATTTAGATTTTGAATCAAATTCTTCTAAGTTACTCTTGTCTCTTATGTCATCTTCTAATTCTTTCCATTAGTACTGAGTACATGGTGGAGGTGGTCTTTCTATATATCTTTCTAATTTCTCTGGACTTTATTCCATTGGTCTTTTAATATCCTTATCCTCATCTCTTAACTCAAAGTTTTTTTGAAACATATCCTTGAATTCTCTTCTAAATATTAGTTCCATAACTTTATATTACTCATCATTCATCTCTTAAGAGATTATCTCAGGGTCACTATGTAAAATCTCTTGGGGATAACTGTTAATTGCATTAATAATCTGCCCCAACATCAGAATCTCATTCATTTTGTCTATATACCATGGAATATTCCATTTAGTGACTTTGAATAACTCTTTCATAGGAGATGTTTTATTGATTTCATCATTCAATTCAAGTTCATCTTGAGATTGAGTCAAATATGAAGATATAAAGACTGGTGATGAAGATGAATTCTCTAAATAGGTAGGCTTTAAAATTGTATGGGATATATTCATTTTAAGTTCTTGAGAATTTTCAACAGATGGAATTAAAAATTTACTATTTTCGGTAACTTTCGTCATTTCACACCTCTTCTAAACATACATACAGTCTTCTTTAAACAACATTTTAAACTCATCATGAAAGCCCATTTTGATCTCATCTGTTAATTTACTCTCAAAAACTTTTTGGAAATGGTCTTTATTTAGATGATCAATTTCATCCATAAAAAAAAAATCATTATCTTTTCTCTCAACTGGATACTTCATAGCCTTTAAAATATCAGAAGTGACTTCTTAGTCATTAATATTCATAGTCAACTTTCCTTTTTGCACATCTATCATTACTTGTACAGTAACAAGAAATGGTCTCCCCATAATAATGGGATATTCTTTATCTTCCTCCTTATCTAATACAATAACTTCCATAGAAAAGAAAAATTTATCAACTTAAACAAGCACATCTTCTATAACCCCTTTTGGATAAATGATAGATTGATCAGCTAACTGAAGGGTTATAGTAGTGGGAGAAATATCGGCTAAACCTGACCTTTTAAATATAGATAGAGGCATCACATTAATTCTCGATCCTAAATCACATAAAGCTTTGTCACATAATCTTTCTCCAAATAAAGAAGGATTTGTTAAGCTAGAGGGATCTTTAAGTTTCTTAGGAAGCTTTTTTTGAAATATAGCGCTGCACTCCACACATAATGCAATTATCTCGTAATCCTCAAATTTCCTTTTCTTATTTAATATCTCCATAAACTTTGCATAACTTGACATCTGTTTTAAAGCTTCAGTGAAAGGGATATTTATCGTTAACTTCTTAAGTATATCCTTGAACTTTTAAAATTCTTTATCCAACACATGTTCTCTAAGTCTTTGCGGAAATAAAGGTTGTGGTCTCTCTAAATTGAATTTAGTTGGAGATATTATTTTTTTCAGATACTTAAAAACATGTTCTTCGGGTCTTTTATTTTTCTTTGTTTCTCTTACAACTCCTTTCTCTTTTCTGACCACATTCTCTATCTCTCTTTCACTTCTTAATTGGATAGCTTCTATTTGTTCATTAGTGTTCTCTTTAGGGTTGATCTCAGAGTTACTAGGAATTTTTCTTTTGGGTCTATTGCTAAGAGAATTACCAATTTGTCTAAGTTGATTCTCTATGTTTGTAATTGTAGCATTTTGACTTGGCAACTGTTTTCCCATTTGCAATACCAGCTCTTCTATAGACATCTTCTTATCCTCAAATTATTGATCATTGTTAGAGTATGATAAATATGAAGTTCTATAGTTTGTGTTCCCTTAATTATTCCAACTTCCACTAGGTTTTGCATGATTATTTTACCATTGTTGGTTTCCACTCCAAGTAGTGTGATCACAACAACCTGGGCTGTAAAAGTTAGAATACGAGTTCTTTATGGTATTTAAAGTCTCATATAATAAGTTAGAATCAATCATATTCCCTAATGAACTTTCCTCACTTACTGGAGTGAATTGAGGCTGCTTCATTCCAAATTGGTCCAACTTCCTTGATATTGCAGCAAAATGAGACGCAAGAATTGAAATTGCATCTGTATCATGAACACTGTCAACATTTTTAGGATTTATCCTTGTAGAGGGCCATTGAAATCATTTATAGTCATTTCTTCAATTAACGCATATGCTTCATTAAATGGTTTTGACAATAATGACCCACTAGCAGCAGCGTCAATTATAAACCTAAGGGATTCTACTAACCCATTGTAAAAAGTTTGAATCATTAACCAATTGGGCATAGCATGGTGTGGACACTTTCTTAGGAGTTCCTTAAATCTTTCTCAGGCTTTATATATTGATTCCCCTTCATACTGACAAAATGAGATAATATCGTTTCTAAGTTTAGATGTCCTTGAAGTTGAAAATACTTAGCTAGGAATTTCTGATTTAACTCCTCCCAATTTTTAATACAGCTGGTGCTAATGATTATAACCACATTTTAGCCTTATCCCTCAGTGAGAAAGGAAAAAGCCTAGTCTAACAGCATCGTTTGACATGACGTTATAACGAAATGTAGCACAAAGTTCTAGAAAATTGGATAAGTGTAAATATGGATCCTCTGAAGAAGTTCCCCCAAACTGGTTGTTCTGCACCAGTCGGATAATATCAAGATTTATTTCAAATGAGTGAGCTTCTATGACAGGGGTTTGTATACTTGAGTGAATTTCATTTGTCGTAGGATTTAGATAATCCCTCAAAGATTTATGAAGATTTTCCAAGTTATTATTTTGAATGTTTTCCATTTCCATTTCTGGTTCCTCAAGTTCTTTCTATTTTTTTTATTTTTTTTTCTTTTTCCTAACACAGGATTATAAGGCACAAGTCCTGCAGATCCTTTATTTCTCATACGCAACAAAACAAACAAAACATAAACAATTATAGAAATAAAATAAAAAATATCTTCAACACAACGAAACATTTTCACAAACACCTTATATTTTACACAAATAGTTTTTTCACAACACTTTTTCTTACAAAAAATACATTTCACAGAAAAACACTTTTCTCGGCACTACAGTCTTCCAAGTCTAAGCCTAATTACTTCAAATAAAATTCTCCTAAAGTTCTTACTGAAGCTTCCCTGGCAAGGGCGACAAAAACTTGATGCGACTTTTTTATATACTTAATTTTATATATTCTATATAGTCACACTGATATAAACACAAGTATACGTATCGCTCAAGTAATATAGGACTTTCTGATTAAGCCCTATATATCAATCCCACGAGGAAGCAAGGAAAGATGTCCTTAGTCAAGTTCCGGCCTACTACTATTAGTCCTTAGTTTGGAATGTCGATTAAAATGGTTTTTCATCGAGCAACTTCTCCTAAATGCGAATGTTAAATGCAAGGATTGTAACTATTCTTAAATGAAAATATTAATTCTAAAGATAACCCATTTTGGATGAGTTAGTTTGGAGAACTTTAAGATGTTAGAAACTACTATTCTTATGTAGTGAATTGGATAAGGTAAAGGAATGAGATACAATAAGTATTGTATGTGTCAAATATGAGCAATTTTAATTCTCTACTCTGATTCAGTGTTACTGAAAATCATTAACTAATCTTAGGTTTAGTCCCTAAATCCATGGCTAGGCTAGGAGGATACTGGCTCCCCCCTTTAGAGCTCAAACTTCCCTTCCCTTTGAAGGCTAACTCTCGGTTTAGTTTTTAAACACTATGATCGAATTAGGGATTTTTAGTCTATCACCCTAGAAATCTCCAATTCTATACCCAACAAAGTATATTTCCCTATTTATTTCCACTTAATCCCATGAACGAAATACTCCTTCTTGTACTTAAATGTAGATTTCACTCTATTGTAGAACTCATACTCTATTTTCCAGATCATATATTTTAAAACATATTTTCACAATTCAATTTGCTAGATTGAAAAGTAAATTAAGAGCGGAGTTGAAAAACCATAATAATTTATAATTAAAACTTCTTCTAGCATGCATCCCAATATCGTAAAAATGAATCCTACTCATTGCAAAAGAAAAGTAAAAGGAAAATAAAAGCATAATCTTCTCATGCCACTATTTCCAAAAAATGAAGAAAAAGTAAGAGAAACACATCACAAAGCACGAAGAAAACACTACGAAATACCTCATTAAATCAAAGCAAATCCACTAGATAAGTGTTTACAAAATCATAAGAAAATAAAGAACAAAATACTTAGCTTTTTTCACTTGAATGAAAGATGAAAAACTCTCCCACAAAGTCTCCCGCTGATCCATGTAATGCTAGAACATTCCCTTACATATTCTCTCAAAATCCCCTCACCAACACTACAATAAGGTAGAAATCTATATTTCTACTCCCATTCCAAGATCTCTAAACATTCTCCACATTTTCCCACTCACATGCATCACACACACCTTTTCTAACAGAAAAGCACTCTATTACAGCATAGGGACGGATTTCCTAAGAGATGCCTCAAGCAACCCTCCAAAAAGCATCCAAATACATTAAATCTTCCAGAAATCTGCCCAACACTGCCTCCAATCCATATCGGGCGCTGTCGGCGCCATTATAGGTGTTGTCGATGCCTTTTTGGGGTCATTTTCTACTCTCTAGCATGCCGTCACCGGCTTTGGCGCTGGCTGCGCCCACCCTGCGCAGCTCCACCATTTTGCTTCGTTTGACTCCGTTTTAGTTCTGTTTCGCACCATTTCAGTTGTGTTGCATTCCTAACAGATAGACCTAAAAAATAAGAATAAAAACTACCTACCTTTAAAGTTTAATTTCATTCAAAAATGCGTGAGAAGTGTAAATGAGATTAAACATAGAAAGACAGCGAAATGTGCTAGGATAAAATGTTATTTCTTGCTTGTTTTTGCTCCAAATTGCGTCGTTTTTACTTCTTTTTCTCCAAAACTCTATTTTCTATACCTAATACCAAAAATATGAAAAATACCTTCCTTTAAAGTACAATATCATTGAAAATCACAAAATATAGGCATTAAAAACCAATGAAAAATTGAACTTTTTTTAAGCGTATCATTAATATCAATGAAGATTTGCGTAAGCCATTAATAGAAAATTTGTAAACTGGAAAACCGTTGGTGGACAATTCAGCAGCGGACCACATCATAAAAAGTGCTATGTTGTTCACCTTAGTTGGCGATATCCTCTATAGAAGATCATTTAGTCAGATGTGGCTAAGATGTTTAAGCAAGGTAGAAGCACAAAATATTATTAAAGAAGTACACGCTGAATTGTGTGGCGCTCACCAGTCAAGGTCGAAGATGAAAATTAAGATAAAAAGACTTGGATAATATTGGCCAGTAATGATATCCGACTGCATGGATATAGCCAGGAGATGTCACCAGTGCTAACTGCATGGGGTGGTCTTGCACCAACTTCTGAATGTGCTACACCCCACCGTTGCCTCATGGCCATCCTAGTGCTGGGGCACAGACATAATAGGTCTGATAGACCCTCCGTCTTCCAAAGGACATAGATTTATACTTGCAACTAAAGATTACTATTCCAAATGGTTAGAGGCTGTGCCATTACGAGATGTTACGACACATTCTATCCTTCAATTCTTAAAAAGCCAAGTTATCTACCGTTCTGGAGCTCCACGCAGAATAATCTCCAATAATGGGACAGCCTTCAAAAGCACCAAAATCAACAATTTAGTCAAACGACACGGGATAGACTGGAGATACTCTATAATTTACTATCTTAGGGCAAATGGCTTGGCTGAGGGCATCAACAAGACACTAGTACAGATTTTGAAGAAGACACTAGACCAAAATAAAAAAGACTGACATAACAAATTGGTAGAAGCCTTGTGGGCTTAACGGGCAACGTTAAAGACTCCCACTTAGTGCACACCCTACATTCTCGTGTCGGGTTTGAGGCTGTACTACCGTTAGAAGTTCAGACGCCATCTCTCAGAGTCATTGTCGCCAATCAACTGACAACAGAAGAAAGTGCAAAACTCAAACATAAGAAATTAGAAAGTCTCGAAGTAAAAGGACTAAAAGCACAACAATACTTGGAGCTTTATCAAGTGAAGATGGTAAAATGTCATGACAAATTGGACCGCCCAACAACATTCAAAGTTGGTGACCTCGTACTCATGCTCAAAAGGCCTATTCTTGAACACTGTAAGATAGGTGGAAAATTTAAGCAAACTTGGAAGGGACCATTTGTCGTTGAAAGGTCTACAAAGGAGGAGCCTACCAGCTAGTAGATTTCTAGGGTAGAAGTCCCATGATGTCAATCAATGGATGATACATGAAGACATACTACACAACTTAACATTGCTTGGCATGAAATTTTGAAATTTTTATTATCCCAGGGTTATTTATTTGGCCAAACGTCTGTGACCGGGTTCAAATTTTGTAAGTAAAATTTTTTTAAAAAAAAATACATACTTTAATTTTTCTCTTTTCTACCTTTAAATTTGATATTCTACTAAATTAAACAAAATACATACATAAATGAACAATTGTCTCTTCAATGTAAACTAAAATTTTCTTTAATAAACACTTTCTTTGGTTTTTGTTCTGCTAAATTTTGGCTCACTTTGTTTGGAAAATTACCAAATGTAAACTAAAATTTTCTCTAAATTTCCTGCTAAATACATACATGTCGTCTGCAGAGAAAAAATGACAGGCCAGATGCTGATCTTTGCTTTAAAAAATGGCTAGAACGTTACACTTAACGAGGAAAGGGTTCCGCAGGGTGGAACCATAGACTTCGACATGGACTTCAGTCAAGTCGACATGGACTATGAGGATCCTCTGATGGATGTGGTTAGCCATCAAGAAAAAGAAAGGCTACCATAACTACTAAGGTTAAGCACCGGAGATAATTCCTCACTGAAGGGGAAAATGTGATAGTACATCAAAACACGATGGAGGGGACTAGTCACGTGTCGTCTATGATAGCTAGTCCAACTGGGGGCCTGGTCTCTGCCAGTGACGAAAGACCACTAGATGCACCGCTACGGAGAATTCAGCGCAGAAACACAAACCGCCGAAAACATCAGTGAACAAAAGAAGACACCACTAGAGCTTTATTACGTGAAGAAAGAAGACATCAGAAGGAGAAAGAAAATTTTCTCACCGCTATCCCTGAGGGGAATATCTACGATCCAGGCATGAGAGACCTCTTCTAGCCTACCTACTACAGATGATGAGTCTGAGTTTGCTACAAAATTGGAGATACCATGAGTTTTAGATATTCTTTACACAGGTTGCCCAACATGCAGCGCAAAGATACCTACACGTACACCAGCTACAGGGGCATTTGTGGAGTGTGCGGATTTCAACGTTCTCCACCTGGAGTGCTACAGTACTTTAGAGGAATACACATTCATTGACGATGGATTTTAAACCACTGATCACCCGATGGGGGAATTGTATATCCTGTTGGGTACAGAGTCGTATATCCCATTGGATACAGAGTCATATATTCCGCTGGAGATAGAGACAGCACCAGCTTAGATTCCTACTGATATTGAAATGAGGGAGTGTGCTCGAAATCCGCCGATCATCAGCATAGCAGAATACTACAAAATGAGTAATGTAAACAAAAAGGAGTTCTAATTCTATGAAGAAGTTCAAGGAAGGTTCATCAATATACTAGAATGCTTGTAGCTATACACCAAGGCCTTCTCTGAAAATGATGAAAGAAGTATTCTCGACTGCATGTTTAATCTAAGAGACAGGGGTCGAGGGGGCCTTCTGATGGAATGAACTTATTCTGAGCCATGGAAATGGATGCCTAGAAAGGGCAAGATCACTATACAATATGGCTGCTATTACAACTTCGCCAAGGACAGACAAAGAAATCCCCTGAGGGTTTTGAGACACGATCAGGTGGACCTACTACCTGCCATGATAAAATAGATGATCAAGAGAATGGTCTGATGGAGCAAACTTTCAGCCGACGGTATTCCCAACAGCTGTATCATCAATATATATGATGAAGGTGACTACATGCCACCGCATATAGACCACCATGACTTTGTGAGACCTTTCTGCACGGCCTCTTTCATGAGCAAAAGCAACATTTTATTTGGAAAAGAAATAGATGTCATTGGCCCCGGCAAGTTCAAAGGATCCGTGAAAATTATGCTACCCGTGGGTTCAGTGCTTGTTCTCAAAGAAAACGGAGCAGATATCATTAAACATTGCATTCTAGAGGTACGTCGTCGTAGGCTGTCTGTAACTTTTCAAAGGATGGATGACAGAAAAATACCATAAGGATTCCAACCGGAACCAGAGTTGGAAGAACTACTGTCGTACGAGCTATGAGAGTGTTGTACCTCTAAGCATATGCAAAGGGAACTCTTGTGTAGGAGTGTGGCTTAGTAGGCCAGCTCGATCTGGAGCTCACCCTACCAGAGACAGACATTCAGCGGACACCTTTTTATTGTTATTTGACACAGCATATATGATGGGTTATGTATTAGATATGCTCAGCTTGTGATGTGTACCCAGTATGAGACATTTTCAGATGTACTTTGATGCATCCAACATATTGTACCTTTTTGAGGCTTTCTATTGTACTCAATCTGTAGCGCCTGTTGAAGCAGATTAATGAAATCTCTTTCAAAATTTTGTCTGTTCATTCACTTGCCCTTTTTGTGCGATGGATAAAAGCTACAGAACCATACATTGGTTTAGGATAATAATGAACAAAGAATAAAACAACAAAATTTGATGATGATAATAAAGTTCAGTAAAATGATAATAATAAATAAAAAAAAACTTTTTTGAAAAATCAACCTATTAAAGTTGAATTTTGAGAACTTATTTTGATCATCAAATGTGATAAAAACAACAAGAAAAGAAAAAAATCAGTTGAGTTGATTCTCTCGATCTCGGGGTCTCTTACTCTTTGCTCGCACAGCACGACTATCTTTGTCTGCACTAATTCTCTTCACATCGTCACGGAATTTCACGTTCAACACAACCTCACAAAATTCTACATATCTTTATCAACAATGTCAACCATTTTACATGACACATATCTATGGGTTCAACACCTCAAATTCTTTGTAAATTTCAATTCTCATTTTGGAATCAGTTCCTAACTTCTGATTCCTTTCTTTCGAGGTCGGTCCCTAACTTTAGACTCTCTTTTTTAGATTGATCCTTAAATTTCAATTTTCATTTTGGAATCAATCCCTAACTTCTAATTCCTTTCTTTCGAGGTCGGTCCCGAACTTCTGACTCTCTCTTTGAGATTGATCCTTAATTTTCAATTCTCATTTCGAAATTAGTCTTTAACTTCTGATTCCTTTCATTTAAGGTCGGTCGCTAACTTTCGAATCTCTTTTTGAGATTGATACTTATCAATTCTCATTTTGGAATCATTCCCTAACTTTTGATTCTATTTTTTTGAGGTCAGTCCCTAACTTCTGACTCACTTTCTGAGATTGATACTTAAATCTCAATTCTCTTTTCATAATCAGTCCCTAACTTCTGATTCTTCTTTTTTTTAGGTCAGTCCGTAACTTCCGAGTCTCTTTTTGAGATTTATTCTTAAATTTCACTTCTCATATCCAAATCAGTCCCTAACTTCTGATTCCTTAGTTTTGAGGTCGATCCCTAACTTTTGACTCTCTTTTTGAGATTGATCCTTAAATTTCAATTCTCATTTCAGAATCAGTCTCTAACTTCTGATTCCCTTCTTTTGAGGTCAGTCCCTAACTTCTGACTCTCTTTTTTTGAGATTGGTCCTTAAATTCCAATCCTCATTTCAGAATCAGTCTCTAACTTCTGATTCCTTTCTTTCAAGGTTGGTCTCTAACTTCCGACTTTCTTTTTGAGATTTCCTAAATTTTAATTCTCATTTTGTGATCCGTACTTAGATTCTGATTCCTATATTTTGAGGTAAGTACCTAAATTTTCACTTTCTTTTGGGATTGATACCTAAATTTCAATTTCCACATCGAGGAGAACTCATGCGCACTGATTCCCATCCTTTATAAGAACCTAAAATTTGGTAACTCAAACCCACTCTCCAATCCCAGCGAGAGTTTCTACCTCCTAATTTTGATCAAAAATTCACTTGCTAATGCCCCAACTTATACAAAAAGCACACACAATTCTAAAATTCTTCTATATCTGTCGACTTAGGAGTTTGTATTGGTTTTGTTGATCTCATCGGTCAACATCAATGCGCGTGGTGTGCTTTTTCCCAACACACCATACCTATTGGGGGTCCATTTGTTGACCTCACTATTGGTTGAGGTTTAATTTTCTCTCTTTATTAGCCTAGGGTCCAACCATAGGATTTTCCTATTGACTATTCCCAGAAAACTAGAGAAAGAACCCTCACCATTATAAATTTTAAACTCCTCCTTGCTCAACTTGATGTTCCTCACATTGGTCCTGACCTCTTCTAGCACTTAGTAGGTGGGGTCAGTTTGAGGGAGCTCAAGATGAGCCCCCATATGACTGTCGGTCCCTAGGTTTAGCCCTGGATGTTCGTTTAGATCTAGTTTGCTCACCTACACTCACTCTCACCCACAATCACTCACAACCCTAAACCCAAAATTGTTGACTTTGATCCCTTAATTCATTTGGGAGACTCATGTAGATGGTCCCCTAAAGCCACTAGCCCTAGGCTAGGGTTTAGCTAAGACCAGTACATAGAGGACCTAAATGGGGATTCTATTGGTCCATTGTTCAAATATTGTGGTTGGCTTCCCAATTCTACCAAAAATACCCAACTTGGCATTTTTCCCCTAAATCCACCAAATTAACTAAATACCCTTGAAACCTTAATTTAGCCAAAATTTCCCAAATTCACTCAAAATACCCAAATTGGTTCAAAATTTATTTCAAACCATTTCACCAAAATTACCCAAAATCACCCTAAAAATTTCGAAATTACCAAAATATCCCCAAATTTGGCAAAATTACAAAAAACCCTTGGCACCCCAAACTTTCCCAAAACCTCCAACATCACTTCAAATGTCTTCAAAACCAATTTGAGCCTTCAATTGAAGCCAATTTGACCAATTTGATCATTTTGATCAAAACCCCCCAAATTGTCTTTAAAGACCCAATTTCCCCAAATTTACCTAAAATGTCCTTCAATTTAGTTCCAATTTCCCTCAATTTCAATTCTAAGATTACATTCATTTTTCATATGACCAATATAAACAAAATCCAACCCTAATTGGCCCATTCTTTGAGCTCAATCTTGATTTATGTCAAAACCCCAATTTCGCCCTATGACTTAATCCTTCTAAATTGAACCCTATAGCCTACTTTATTTGCCCCAATTTGGTTCCTAAATCTTTTATAAAACTCCTAAACACTAAAAATGACATTTATTTGTCCTTTTTGAAGTGTCAATTTAATTTAATTTCAACCCAAGTCCAAAAATCCTTAAATTTGCCTCAAATTGGCTGTCTCCAAATTCCACCAAATTGAATGCCTTAACCCCAAAATGGGCACCCAATTTATGTTAAAAACTCTTCATGACATTCATATAGACCATTTTGAATAAGTAATTTGAACCTCACCCAACCTTAGACCAACCTAGACCTAATTCTAGTCCAACATGCCCAAATTAATCAAGGTAAAATGGGTAATTTTGATTTTAATGAATATGTTTGGATGTTTGAAACACAATTGGATTAAAAGGTAGAAACCCACTCACAACCTTTGCACAATGTCAACAAAATTATAAACCTCCTAATCTTCAAGACTTGGAAGTCAACTAAAGATCAAATGATTTTTAAGAAAGGGGCTTAAGTTAGAGAAGATGATAATTTACTTTTCTTAAGCCTAAAGTTTAGGATGGTTTGATTATTTGATTAGAATGCACATCACTCAAAATCAAAACATTGATGATCACCATTTCACCCATTATGATTGTTAAAGGCTTGGTAGTGACCTAGGCTCAATATCTAAACTCAATTTATTGGATTTAGAAAATGATATGATTGGAAATCAACATCGAAAAACACTACAAGCCTGACTTTAATTTTGGGCACCATAATCTTTAAATGACTTAAACTTGCCTCAAGGGAAGTCACTCACATAACTCTTAAATGAAACATCAATTGACTGGTCAAGTATCCTATCCTTGGGATAATAAAATTAGCAAGTTTCACTGAGCAACGGGTAAGTCACACTTCAACCTCGGATGATTAATGGAACAATATGATAAGTTCAAAATAAACTCAAAATAATTTAAAAGGTCCTTAAAGTAGTTCTGGGTCATTCCCTCAACCCATTAAAATCTTTTGGATTGTTTGAAGAGGCAATTGAACTTGTCATATTTTGTTCTAAAATTATCCGTTAGGATCTTCCAAGATCCAACAAAATCATAGCTTGGTGATTTTGTAGCTAAACCTTCACCTACTCCTGCAATTTAAATTCCTTGTATGATTATATACATGTCTTGCAAGTACTAACCTTTCAAGTGGTGGAACGAGGAGACTCAATTGGTACGCTTTTAAAATAATGCATTTACCTCTCTGTAATTCTTGTCTCGAGCTTGCATGTTAAACGATGATGTCACCCTACATAAAAACCAAAAATGCTAGGATAGCCGTAAAACTAGGACCAAAACTAAAATCAACCAAGATAAAAATTCACGACCACAACATTTAAAATATAAAGCAACTCAAAATTTAATCATAAACATCATAAAAAAACAATTGCAACTAAATTAACACGTCTCTATTGGATGATCGGGAATCCCTTAGAGGAGGTAACCTACGGTTGCTAATGATGCTTCCCACGGTCTAAATGAAAGTATGGAACACATTAAGCTGAGTTTAGTAAATTCATTGGATTAAGTGAATCAAATAGAAAATAGTGGTATCAGAATGAGGGAATTGTAGGATCCTAACCGGTGTCATTCTAATTAACTTTAATATGCCCCATAATATTTAAAGAACTATAACCTTAGGGACATCTGATTTGACATTATAACCTGACATATTAGAAAACTTAAACTCGCCACGACAAGGAGTTTGGTGCTAGCATTATGGGCAGCAAGACCATCTTCGAAACCAAAAAATGTCTTCCCCAGATAAACCATTCCTTCCTTAGAATTAAAAAACAAAGCCATATGATTTCGAGGTTGTTTACTTATGCAACATAAATCCTCACCTCGCTTTAGGCCTTTGTACCGCTCTTTTATACAATATGAGCCCTAACACGTCTTAGGATTATGAGGTTGTCGTTCTTCACTGCCTAAATCTTCAGATCTTCTAGGTTATTTGTGTGATTGTTTCACACAAATGTAAGCCCTAAATTAATAAAATTGGCTGGATGAACCATTAAAATAATTTCTCCTCAAAACCGAAGCTAAACCATAGGATAGACTGGAAAGTCACTGAGGCTCTCCTCCGGATCTATGACATCCCCTAGTTCTTCCTCGTTTGGATTCTACAAAAAAATGCTTAAAATTTGAGACATTCTCCTTTCATGCCTCTTTGTCCGATCACGTTAAAAAGTCTTATCCATTTGACCTTCTTGAAGATATTATTTCCTGGATTTTTATTAAGAGTTTTCTTAGGTGACTTTGGTTATCTAAGATGTAATTAACTATAGGGGCTTGCCCTTATAAGAAGTTTTTTCGAACCCAGCTTAACATAAACCCTATTTAATTTTTCATATTAAATAGGGGAACTTGTCGACAAATAAAATGCTTTCGCTGACCAAATGGATGTCATATATTTTATCCTCAAGTCTTGTGTTTATCCTTCGGGATAGATACAAGGTTTTAGGTATTGTGCTCTTTCATCTAAACTATGAAAAATATGGGATCAGTTTGACTTCATATTTTNTATATATATATATAATAAATGTCTTTCCGAAGCGGGAGATAAAATTTTGATTCCGGTGACCGACAGCTTCCTACGGGCAACTCCTCAACTTTTTAGTGCTGATCAGCTCCTAGTGACTCTGCTGGAGATTTGATTCTCTTCATTTAAATCAAGAAATATCATCTTCATAACATTAGTAATGAGACCCTTCGTTTGTTGGCATGCTTTATCCATTTCTGTCTTGGGAAGGTACAGTCAACTCTTCCGGACTTCAGAACTATCTTTTTAACCACCTTTGAATAGAAAGGTTCAGGAGGACATTAAGGACTCTTTAATCTTCATGTGGATTTAGACCCCCAATAGGTGTGTTGGTGGACTAGTTCCACCTGGGCATTATGCATTGTTAGGTTGGTCCCGCATTGGGTCCTGAACTTCACTTTCTCTCTTTCAAGTTTGATTTGCTATTTTGCAGGTTAAATCAAACTGTGTCGTATTGCGTGTGCTCTTTAATTTTTTTTATATTAATTAAATCTTTCTACCTTCAGACTATTTTTACAAAATTTTAAATTTTCCATAAACTAAATAAAGACTAACCTGCTTTACAGATTGACCTATGTTAATTTTCAGTTCTCGCACTAAGATTACGAGGTACTAGCCAAATAGCTAACTCCACAGCTTTCTTTTTGAAGCCGTTGCAATGGCGTTCCCCATGCTCACTTTTTCTTGCAACTTGCTGACTAGTCATAGTGCCCGTAATGTCGCTCCCACCATCAAGTTTGGACCAAGATTTGAAGATCTCAAGGTCATTTTCAGAAAAGCCTTGTTCGTCATAATGAAAGTCGCTGCTCCAGAGGTTCAAGAAAAATCTGTTGAGTTTAACCTGAGCTACCCTCAGGATTTCTCTTATTACAAGAAGGTCGACACCTACCAAGCCTGTTATTCCCGTCTCTGTTAAAGGAGAAGAAGTTATGATCATCGAAGACCTGACTGAAGAATTAGTTGTTCTGCCGTCAGTATTTGAAGTCGAGTGGAGTTCGAAGATCGCACCGTTAACCCGAACCCAAAGGAAAAATTGTAACAGGAAAGTTTGGAGGGCTACTGAAGCTTAAATTTTAAGGAAGTACCTTTTGATGAAGTTCCTCATCAGGAGGAGTCAGGATTACTGGAGACCTATCCACTTCTGCAAGGGAGTAGGTTCCATTCTTTAATGGACACTATTGGGTATAAAAGTATCCAGAAGATCATAGTTACTTTATTTTCACTTCATGGACATGGTGGGGTGAGGAAGAATCCTGCTCCTACCACTCAAGTGAGTTCATTTTTCTAGAAACTAGCAGGCAAAGGAGGATGTTCAGTTAACGAGTTACTCAAACGAGTGGGACGTATAGTATCCCCTCACATGAAGAAAGAAATTTTAATGGACGTTAGATCTACCAGGTGATCTCAAAAGTTAACTGAAGCTTTACTTGCTTGCATTCCCGTCTGGTTCTGCCTGGGGAGCAGAGTTGATAGTACCATCGTCACTACTGGTTTTACCACTACTAGACCCATAGGACGTCGACCAGTTAAGTCACATCTAGGTCTGAGAATTCTAACAATCACCCACTATAAGGATGTTCTTAAAGTTCCAAGGGAAAAGATAAAGTAGTTACCCAATATTGTATCTAGTTTGCACCATGGGGAGCATAATTTTCCTCAACATACCAATGTTCCTACTGAGACACTCCGTTTCAAGATGTCACCATTAAAGAAAAAGGTATGAATACCCACGGCCGCTCTACCGATACAGTCGAGTAGGCCCGTAGAGCAAGATCATGGAATGAAGCCAGGGTCTGAAATATCCGACATTGTCGCAATAATTGCCAGTGAGTTGGAGGAATATGTGGAAGATATCTAGCTAAGTCCTCCTTATCTCAAAATATTACAACAATCAATAATAAAAGAAACGGTCAAAAATCTCAGGGTCAAGATTTTTGAGTTAGCATGAGATCATGGAGTTTCCATTGATGATGATGAATATTTTGACTTTAATGATTACCTCGAGGAAGTTTTCATGTATGTCCATGTCATCGGGACCAGAGCCAGTGCATCTGCGCGATGCTCAAACTCTCATCAAAGAGAACGCCGTAGATGAGCTGCGTAGAGCTATCTTCCTAAGGGACGAGCAAATCAGCCAAATGGAGAAAAGAATGTAAGAGATGGTTGCTGCTATGATCGTGATGGCCACAACTTAGTGAAAGTCTCAACCACCATAGTTATTCTCTCTAGAAGTTAAATAATTGGAGATTATACACATTATAGATGAAACGAGTGAAGTCGCCTCAGCAAATAGAGATGAGCAACAAAAGAAGGATTCTCACTCAATCGCCATACCAGAAAAAGAATTTAAGCAAATGGTTAAACAAGTTTGGGAGGCCTTAACACAATCTAAGGGTGGTGCATTGATTTTGAAGGGTAGACCTTACCCGGAGGAGTTTGATGCTGTACCCTACCCTAAAGGTTTTGTGTCCATAAACTTTAAGATATTTGATGGGACTAGAAATCCCAGACAACACATAGCACATTTCCAAGCCAGTTGTGGTAATACCAGAGTTAACGAATCCTTACTTTTCTAAAAATTTGTTAGCTTCCTATCAGGAATCACTTTTGATTGGTATGTCAACTTACCCAAAGGATTAGTTAGGCCATTCGCCAAGTTAGAACAATTATTTGTGAAAAGATTTGTCGGAGCGCAACATCATGAGTCTATTTCAGATCTCATAATGGAAAAACAAAAGCCCAATGAGACTTTAGTAGACTATATCTTAAGGTGAAGAAAACCTAGCATGAAATGTGAATCAGCTACAAGAACATCCTGCAATTGAGATCTTACTCAAAAGCATTCATGGGTTAGTGGCTTTCATGCTCAAGGGACTCACAATCAAATCCTTCGAGAAGCTACTCAGCAAAGCGAGTAATCTTCAAGAATAAGTCAAACACATGGATTCTTATGAGAAGTCTGAGATGTCCAAGAGGACCAAAATATTTGAAAAGAAGTCCAGAACAATGGAAACAGTCAATAAAAGAAAGCAACCAATGAGGATACATGCAGAGAATTCCCAGTCATCATCGCAGCATGCTCGATAACAGACACAACAGTATAGCGAGTCTAGCCAGTAAATCCCTCAGTAAGGATCATATCGAACATAAAACAAGATAATGTCCATTGCGGAATGAAGGAAAGTGGCGTATTCCTTTAAAGACAAAGTCGTACCCAAAATGTTCAGAAGCTTGATGAAAAAGCCTGAATTCAGATTATGAGATCTAAAGAAACCTAAAGAGGTCGATAAGAAAGATCGACCTAATTATTGCCCATATCAGAGATTGCTTGGACACACCATTCATGAATGTTTCATTTTTAGTGATTGGCTTGAGAAAAACCTTAAAGAAGGGAATATAATGATCCTGAAAGCATATTTAAAAGAACTTGATAAAGGTTCCATAAATATGATTTTGGGCTAAGCCAATCTCTCCAATTCATCCATATACCGGAAAAGATGGATGGAGTACAGTTTGGAGCAAATTTTCCAAGCAAATACTGAACTAGATCTAGAATTGTTTAAGACAAACGTCCATTCAGAGCCTCCAGCCTGCCAAGCCCGAGATGAAGATTTTACCAAAAGATCTGTCATCATCAAAGAATAAGAAGAAAAAGAACACCACCACGAAGATTGATAGCACAAGGGGTAGGATAGAGGCTGCCTCTATTAAATTAGTTGTCTCGGATTTGGGGAGGAAAATCCTCGAACCCCTGACCTTATATGATTATCTTTTTGTCCCTTTGTGGTCTTATAAATATAATGATTTTCATTTTGGCTACGTTCTAACTATTTTTAGTGATAACGTAATCAATTGTGACCAATCTAACTTTGAACTGGATTCCCAAAAAGATCCTCAAATCGTACTTGAGTCCGATGAACTCGCTAACAAAACCAAAGAAGACATCGACAATATCGCTTACGACAGGGTCAGAAGGGAAGAACCAATCCTCAAGTGCCACAGTGCACCGTTTACCATCAATTTAGATATTTCCCACAAATAAGAAATACTAGAAGATTTGACAATGATATCTGAAGAAAAAATTACAGAAGTGAACTTCATGAGGAGGAGAGTATTACCCCGGTGAACAGCTCTGACAGATAAAGGAAAGCAAATAGTAACTCAAGAAGAGCTACCTCCACCTCCACCAGTGGAAGAACCACATAACCAAGAGAAAATTGAGGATCATACTAAGTTGCTCATCTTATGATGTTGCCGACCAAATTAAGCATCTACGATGCTCTAATCCTATTAAAGGAGATGAGACAGTCTTTGGTTACAGCTTTGCTCGACCAAGAGATTTGCTTAGCCTAGTTGGCCAGTACATCCTTAGATGAAGTTTGCTCATTGAAAGAACAGTCTGGGCGACCTTCACAGATGAAGACGTGCTACTCGATACCACTGACCACAATCATCCACTCAATATCTTTGTTAACATCAGGAGATTTTTGTTGTCCAGAGTTTTAGTAGATCCTGCAGCATCATTCAACTTGATGAGTCTTCGGACATAGGCTTATTTGGAAATTGAAGCTCAGGAGCTTACAATCGATAAAATGATGCTAAGAAGATTCAACAAAAAGGGGGAACTAGTAATAACTGCTAAGTTTGATATCATCGATGCCAAGACCTCTTTTAATGCTCTAATTGGTCTACCATGGATTCACAAACACAATATCGTCCCATCATCTCTACATCAGTGCCTTAAGTACTACAGGGAAGGATAAAAACATTGCATCAGAGGAAATTTACAGCCCTTTTCAATTCATGAAATTGGCATTCATGAGGATGACGCCTACAACGCGCCTCCAAAGGAAACTATCTTCTCTCGTAAAATTGTAACAAATAAAAGTGAAGATTCAGAAGAATTACAATGGCAAAGCCATTCAACTCCACTTCAGCAATCATCCACATTCTTTTGCAATATGTTGGTAGGGGTTCTTTTAGTTCGCACACCCGAGGTTGAGGTCGGGGATGTGGATGAGGAACAACCAACTTAATTGTTGAACGGACTAAGTCAATCATAAACATTGGTGATGAAGAAAGTTTTGAAGATAAAATAATGATGAAAAAGTAGAAGAAACCTTAGTACGAGATATCTTTAGAAGATACGGAGAAAAGCGAATATGAGATAATGTATGATCGGATAAACCACAATGTGAATACCAAGACTCTTACTTCAATTCTCCCTCAAAAGGTCGAGATTTTAGAGGTCAAATTTTATCATGCTTCTACTTCTACTAATCTTGCAAATCATGTAAATATGGATGAGGATCCTAATGAATTAATAGAATTTCATTTGGATTACCTTTCGCCTTGTGTACAAAAGTTAATTCAGTAGGGTCATTTCCCAAAACAAATGCCAAAAGATAAGTTACAATTTTTTGAAAAATTATGGAGTATTAAAAGTCAAACTTCTAACTCGAAAGTGGGTCTTGAATTTGGTATAGTCGGACCAGTGGATGATTCAGAATTCTGTATGGTTGTTACTAGTAGATCAGAAGAGGATTGCCTTGATGTAGAGGATCACTCTACTGGTCAACTAATAGAAAATGCTTCGCCAGAATTTAAGGAAGAAATCAAATCAACTTTTGAAGAATTGAAGGAAATCAACCTCGGGACAATAGAGCAGCCCCTTTCTACATTTATAAGTTCTCTACTCAATAGTGAATAATCTTTAGAATTGATTAAACTGTTAACAAAATTGAAAGATTGCTTTACATAAGGTATGAAGAAATGTCAGGACTGTCCGCAGAAGTTGCAATCAATAAGCTCGGAGTGGACAAAGATATGACCCAAGTGAAACAAGCTCCAAGAAGGATGTGCCTCGAAATAGAGCAGTAAGTCATCGTTGAGGTGAAGAAATATTAGATGCTAACTTCATAAGAGAAGACCAATAACGCACGTGGTTAGCTAACGTTGTGTTGGTCAAGAAGAAAATTGGACAAATCTGTGTTTTGTTGACTTCAGAGATCTAAATAAAGCATGTCCAAAAGATGAATTTCATTTACCAATACCATAAATAATGGTGGATATCAATTCGACAAATGAAATTTTGTCCTTCATGGATGATTCATCGGGATACAACCAAATCATAATGGCTCCAGAGGATCCAGCTCTTACGGCCTTCAGGACACCTATTAGGATCATTTGCTACACCGTGATGTCGTTTGGGCTGAAGAACGCCGGAGCAACATACCAATGAGCCATTACAATGATTTTTGATGAACTCATTCACAATCAAGTGGAATGCTATGTCAATGATTTGTTCATCAAAAGTAAACAAAAATAGACCATTTGTATGACTTGAGGATCATGTTTGAGTTACGATGATATGACCTTAAGATGAATCCCTTAAAGTGTGCCTTTAGCGTTACCTCCAGGAAATTTCTAGGATTCATTGTCCAACATCGGTAAATCGAGATCAACCCAAATAAGATTAAAACTATCTTGGAAATGCCTCCTCCGAAAATCTTAAAACAACTACGTTCCTTTAAAGGAAAGTTGACATATCTGAGACGCTTTATTTCTTATTTCTCAGGTTGGTGTCAGCCCTTCTTGGCATTAATTAAAAAGGGCGCTAATTTCATTTGGGAAGAGAAATGTCAGCTAGTTTTTGAGAATGTTAAGCAATATTTAATGACACCTCCTATTTTGGCAGCCCCTATCCCGAGAAAACTGTTGATACTTTATACTGCGGCCTTAGATGACTCTCTTGAAACTCCCTTAGCTGAAATTAACGATGAAGCTAAACCCTAATATCAAAAGTTAAAATGTTGTAATATTTGATGACTGACCAACACTTTCTGGATGTCTTGCAAGATGGTTAATGATTTTATTTCAATTTAATATAACTTTTGTTCCCCTCTGTGCTATCAAGGGATAAATTTTAGTAGATTTTATTGTTGCACACCCACTGCCAGCTGGGTCCCCTCTTAATGAAGAGTTACTATATGAACAAGTATTACATATGGATTTTTCCATTATGCAACACTAGGAGATATACTTTGACAGAGCTTCATTAGCCAAAAAGGACAAAGGATCAGGCACAGTTATGTCAGGCAAAGCAGGGATTGGTTTAATCCTTATCATGCCAGATAAGGGTATGCTGAGATTCTCATACCACTTGACAGAGCCATGTACAAACAATGAAGCAGAATATGAAGCCTTAATCACCGGATTGGAATTGACAATCTTGATGAATATAAGAGATATTGCCATATATGGTAACTCACAACTCATCATCCAATAAGTCGCCGGACAATACAAGATTTTGAAACCAAGGATAGCAGAATATCACCGATAAATAATAAAGCTGCTGGAAAAAAATCCTAGTGTGAATTTCTACCAGATTCCTTGGGAAGATAATGGCCATTATGATGCTCTAGTAAAGCTTACAAAAGAATTAGCAAGTCCCCCAGAGGATTCCATTGACATCAGATTACAAGAAAGACAGGTTTTATCTCGAGTCAACCTCGACAATCTAGACAAGCTTGGAAAAGAAGAAGAAATGATGATTGCAGTTACTGATATCAATCAATATTGGCGCAAGGCTTTAATAGAATATTTGTAAACTAAAAAGCTACTAGAGGACAAGTCAGCAACACATCACATCACATAAAGGGCTATGTCATATGCCTTACTATGAGATGTACTCTACATAAGATCATTTGATCAGATTTGGCTATGATTTTTTATCAAAGTAGAAGCCTAAAATATTGTCAAAGAAGTACATGCCAAATTGTGTGGCGCTCACCAGTCAGGGCCAGAGATGAAAATGAAGATCAAATGACTCAGATATTATTGGCCAGCAATGATGTCTGACAGCATGGATACAGCTAGAAGATGTCACTAGTGCCAAGTATAAGGGATGGTCTTGCACCAACCTCGGAATGTGCTACTCCCAACCATTGCTTTGTGGCCATTCGAGTGTTGGGGCACGAACGTAATAGGTCTGATAAACCCTCCGTCTTCCAAAAGACACAAATTTATACTTGCCGCTAGGCACTGTCATTATGAGAGGTTACAATACAACCCATCCTTCAGTTCTTCAAAAGCCATGTCATTTACTGTTTTGGAGTTATGCACAGAATAATCTCTGACAATGAGATAGCTTTTAAGCTTTCAAAAGCACAAAGATCAACAACTTTGTTAAACGACACGGGATAGACTGGAGATACTCTACGATTTATAATCCCAGGGCAAATGGCCTAGCTGAAGCCTTCAATAAGACACTGGTATAAATTTTGAAGAAGACATTGGATGAAAATAAAAAAGATTGGCAGAACAAATTGGTAGAAGTTTTGTCGGCCTACCGGACAACGTTCACGACTCCCACTCAGTGTACACCCTACATGCTCGTGTATGGGTCTGACGTCGTACTACCACTAGAAGTTCAGACGTTGTCTCTCAGAGTCGTCGTTGTCAATCAACTCACAATAGAAAAAAGTGCAAGACTCAGACTTGAAGAGTTGGAAAGTCTTGAAGAAAAATGATTAGAAGCACAACAGCATTTGAAGCTTTATCAGACAAAGATGGTATAAGCTCATGACAAATTGGTCCCCCCAAGGAAATTCAAAATTGGTGATCCAGTGCTTGTGCTCAAAAGGCCTATTCTTACACGCTACAAGATAGGTGGAAAATTTGATCCAACTTGGGAAGGACCATTTATCGTAAAAAATGTCTACACGGGAGGAGCCTACCAATTGATGGATTTCAGGGTGAAAGATCAATGTTGTCGATCAACCGACGATATCTAAAGACATACTATGCAACTTGATGCTGCTTGAAATTTTCTTTTTTAAATTTTGATTGTTCTAGAGTTATTTATTTAGCCAAACGTCTGCGACCGGGTCCAAAAAATTTTGTAATAAAATTAACCAATAAAATGAAAGCTTTCTAAAATTACATAATTTAATTTTCTTCTTCCTACCTTTTAAGTTTGATATTCTACTAAATTAAAAAAAAACTATAAATAAATAAATTTCTCACCGACATAAATTAAAATTTTATCTAATAAATATTTTTTTTCTTCTTGTTCCTGCTAAATTTCAGCGCACTGATGTTTTTCCTATCATTTACAGAGAAAATGACAGGAAAAGACTAATTTTTGCTTTTAAAGATGGCTGGAACCTTGTACTTAATGAGGAAATGGCATCGCAGGGTGGCACCATAGAATTTAACATGGACTTCAGTAAAGTTGACGTGGATTATGAGGTCCCCTAATGGATGTGGTTAGCTGTCGAATAAAAGAAGGGTACCATTGCTGCTAAACATCAGCACCAGGGAAAATTCCTCACTAAAGGGGAAAATGTGATAGTACAAAAAGATCCGATGGAGGGGACTACTCGCCTGCCTTCTTTGATAACTGCACCGACCGGAGTCCGGGTCACTGCTAATGATGAGAAACTGTCGGATGCACCACTGCGAAGAACTCAATGCAGAAACGCCAACTGCCAAAAACATAGAGCTTTCCTACATGAATAATGTCGACGCTATTTCGGGGGTTTGTGGGGAGTTTCCCGTAAGAAGCTGTCGGCCGCCGTAATTGAAATCCCGTCGCCCTCTTCGAAAGGATGTTGAATTATGAAATTAAAATGACCCCATATTTTTTATAGTTTAAAAATGGAAGAGCTTTGTACCTCAAATCTTGTATCTATCCCGAAGGACAAACACAAGACTTGAGGATGAGGCTCGATCAAATAAACTAAGGAATGTATGATGTCAGTTCAACACAAGACTTGAGGATGAGGCTCGATCAAATAAACTAAGGAAAGTATGACGTCCGTTTGTCACAAGAATTGAGGATGATGGTCGATCAAATAAACTAAGGAAAGTATGACGTCCGTTTGGTCTAAAGACTTGAGGATGAGGCTCGATCAAATAAACTAAGGAATATATGACATCCGTTTGGTCTACAAGACTTGAGGATGAGGCTCGATCAAATAAACTAAGAAAAGTATGACGTCTGTTTGGTCTGCGAAACCTTTGTATTTGCCGACAAGTTCCTCTATTTAATATAAAGGATTAAATAGGGTTTATAATAAGCTGGGTTCGGACATGCTTCCTATAAAGGTAAACCCTTATATTAAATTACATCTTAAATGGCCAAAGTCACTTAAGAAGACTCTTGATAAAAATCAGGAAATATTATCTTCAAGGAATTTCAAAGGGTAGGGCTTATCAATGAAATCGGACAAAGAGGTGTGAAAGGGGATTGATTCAAATTTGGAACATTTTATTGTAGAATCCAAATGAGGAAGAACTAGAGGATGTCATAAATTCTAGAGGAGAACCTCAGTGACTTCACAAGCTATCTTAATAATTGGCTTCCATTTATAGGAGAAAAAAAAATTTAAGTGTTTCTTCCTGCCAATTTTATTAGTTAGGGCTTACATTTGTGTAAAACGATCACACAAATAGCTTGGAAGATATGAGAATTTAGGTCGTGACAAACGACAACCTCAGAATCCTAAGACGAGTTAGGGCTTATACTGTATGGCAGGGCTATACAAAGGCCTAAAGATATGGTGAGGATTTACGTTGCATAAGCAAGCAAGCTTGAAGTCCTATGGAATTGTGGTTTAAGTCTAAGGAAGGAAGATTGGTTTAACTGAGGAAGACTGGTTTTGTTATTGAAGATGGTCTTACTGCCCACCATGCTAACTCCAAGCTCCTCACCGCGACGAGTTTGAATTTTCTAGTGTGTCAAGTTATAATGTCAAATCAAGTGGCCCTATGGTTGAAGTTCCTTAAATTTTATAAGGGCATATCAAAGTTAATTAGAGCAGTACTGGTTAGGATCGTACGGTTCCTTCATTGCGGCACCACTATTTTCTATTGGATTCATTTAGTCAAAATGAACTTATTAAACTCAACTTAATGAGTTCCATAATTTCATTTAAATCGTGGGAAGCCTCGTTAACAACAGTAGGTTACCTCCTCGGAGGGATTACCGATCATCCAATAGTTACGGCTTAATTTAGTTGCAATTGTAGTTTTGTGTGATGTTTGTGATTAAATTTTGAATTATGTTATATTTTGAATGTTGTGGCGGTGGATTTTATCTTGGTTGATTTTAGTTTTGGTTTTGGTTAACATACAAGTCTATGTTTTTTTATACATGTAGGTAAATGCAAGCATAAAACATGTAAGGAAAAGGCACAAGAAAGACGTTACTATAAACTGTAAAAGTGTACCTGGCGTGTCTTCTCGTTCCACCACCTGGCATTTATGAAGAGCAGGAAAAGTAAAGTTCTGGTGGTTTTCCTAACTCTATGTTGTATTTTGGTGAGTCCTTAAAAGTTTAATTAAGGATGATTTCATTAAGCGAAGTATATTAAGTTTATTAGGCCTCTGAGGTATCCAACAAGTTAGGAGGAGGAAGCAGGTCCATGCCTCCCTCTCACCAACTGGTGAAAAGCCTCGAGTTCATTTAAACTTATTATGTTGCTTAATGGTTCATCCTATGAATACTTCTAATGATGAGTGAACATTGATGTCTTAATTATCCCTACGAAATGGGTAATTATCATTTATCATTTAATTTGAAAATTATGTGAGTGAATTTCCTTAAAGGGCAATTTGGTGTGACCTGAACACTTGGCCAGTTTTTTTAATTAAGCTTAGTGGTGTTTCAAGGATGTTTGATTATGTTATGTTTATTTCTCTAATCGTGATTTAATCAATTTTGATTTGGCCTAAGTCACCACTAAGCCCTTAAGACCTAGGTGAGTGTCTTAATTATTTTTGAAAATATTAAGCTTTAAGTGGGCATGATTCATAATTTGAATTTTTATTTGAAAATTAAATTTGAAAAGGTTAAGATTTAAGTGGTCATGATTCATGATTTGGATTTTATTTGAAAAAAAAACAATAAAGGGGTATTAAATTGATTAATTATTGACTTCAAAAGTCATACCCCTAAGTCCAGGATCATTTGATTGTATTAAATTGATTAATTATTGACTTCAAAAGTCATACCCCTAAGTCCAAGATCATTTAATTATAATATAATTGATTAATTATTGACTTCAAAAGTCATACCCCTGAGTCCAGGATCATTTAATTTTAATATACTTCCAAATTTTAATAATTTAAAAATTTTTTAACTTAATTAAGAAAGTAAGATTTGTTTCTACCAATTAATCGTTTATGTTCCAAACATCCAATAAATTGATTAAGATCAGAGGTTGCCCATTTCCCACCTTGACTTAAGCCTAAATGTTAACTAAGGCTAAATTTCCAAAATTACCTCTAAGGCTCTAACACTTCATAATTTGTCAAATTCAATTCAAATGACTTTGAAATTTTTATCCTACCTCATTCATGGGTCAATCAAGACATCGAAGGAGAAAATGTGATTTTCCAAAATTTAATTTATTTTATATAATTATTTTCTTGCATAAACAGGATTTTTCAAAGAAAATTCCTAGCTTGACCAAGGTAACTTCTAATCCTTTGAAAATTTTACTGTAGGTAGACCTAGACCTGAGAAGCCTTTGGACCGAATTTGATCATTTTTTGAATTCTCTGCAATTTACGAGAATTATTTGAAGTTCTGGGCTATTTAATAAAAATAAAATATTTTAAATGATGAAAATTAAGTTTTGTGTCTTTGAAAAATCTCTCTGAGGGTAGAGAACCCAGAGGAACAAATTTCATACTTATCCTTTGATTTATTGGAATTATTTTAGTGAAAACTCATTTTTAGCCTTTAAAAATTATTTTTAATCTTTGAAATTAAATATCTTTATTTAAAAAATTAGGAAAAATATTCTAATTGTTCCTAAATGATTAGGAAGCAATTTAGAATATTTCCATGAATTTTGTTAATTTTGTGTTTTTTATGAATTTTTAAATATTTAAAATAAGGTAAAAAATCAAGTTTTTATTCAAAATATTATTTTATTCTTATAAAATATCCCTAATCATAGAGAACTCAAAAAACTAAGTTTCATAGTTTTTTGAGTTATATTTTGAATTTTAAAAATCATTTAAGTGTCAAAAGTTGTTTTTATCTTTAAAAATCAATTTAAGTTATTAAATGAACTCAAAATATTTTGAAACTTTGATGACTATCTTTAAAAATCAAGTTAAGTTGTCAAATGAACTCAAAATAATTTGAAATTTTTATGATGAGTTCTCTGTTAAGTTATCAAATGAACTCAAAATATTTTGAAATTTTTATAGTGAGTTCTCTGGATCATAAGCCATAGTGGGATCAAAATTTAAGTCATTTAAATGTTTATGTTTTCCAAGATTAATTATTTTAGTGATTTAGTGTTTGTAAAATTTAAGTGCATTTTAAATGACTTGACCCATGAAATTGTTTTCAAAAGCTTCTCTGGTCATGGTGGACCTTTCAAAATTTTCTTAGAATTTTCTAATCAATATGCTAATTTCCATGATTATTTAAAGGAAAAATGTGAAATAACTTGAAAAAGATTGATCTCTGTATAGGAACGTCCTCTGACTTTAGAAAAATCAGAGGATTTTCCTCTTGACATAGGCTACAACATACCAAAATTTCAAGCCAAGGTGATGTATCAATATGCAAGGAGAATCAAATGATTCAAAATAGTATTTAATTAACAAAAAAGAAAATATGCATCAAATGGACTTGAAGTTTAGGGAGTTTAAAAAAAAAGAAAAAGCCCTATTTGTCTACTTCTCCACACGGCGCCCTGTAGATCCTAGGCAGCTCTGAAACTCCATGTGGTGCGCTCATATTTGACGCTGTTGTCCACACCAGCAGCCACGTGTCCCGCTGTTTGTGTAAAGAAGCATTTTTCGGCTTCATCTTGGCCATCCATTTGATACACACGTGATCAGATGATGCGTGGTCATCGTCCCCAATGGCTTAGGCCGAGAGCCTTCCACCTTCAAGGCTTATGATCTCTCTCATTTCTCAACCAAATTAAGTATTTTTTTTTTAAAATGCTCATCTTAGTGAGACAAACACATCCATACAGTTAATGTGCCATGAAATCAAGCCCAATAAAATGGAGAATCAAAATAGGCTCGGGAGGAGGAGAAGTTTTATACCTTTGCTCTGAGAAGGAAGGCTTCAATCAGAGGTGCTTGGCACATTATTGGGGTCCAAGGAGGCTAGGGATTAAGGGTCCATTTGGGGTAGCTTATAAGTGCGGGCGGCGTTTTCAAAACGCCATTGTACTTTTTGGTTTGGACGTTTCACCAGCTTATCCAAAACTGCGTTTGGGTTTTTACACTAAACGCAGGTCGTGGGTCGACCCCTGCAGTCTGCCCGCGGGCCGCGTTTCAAGATAAGCAGCTTATCCTGAAATACACAAGCTCCCCTAAACGGACCCTAAGCCTCTTGCTGTGGTGTAAAGCCTAGGTATGAATTTCAACCAAGCTCGATTTCAAGTGTTGGTCTAGAGCTATGGTGGAGGCTATTTCAGAGGGTAATTTAATGGGGCTTTGTCTTCTCTTGTTGTTGTGAGGTGTGGGCACAAGAAATTGAAGTTTGGTGGAGTTTTGAGAGATTTCCTATTTTTTGCCCTAATTTTCAAGCTCAAAATTAGGGTCACACAAAGGGAATCAAGGCAGTGGAGTGATTGGAATGGGCTCTGGAGGTCTCAAGGAAGCTCTATGAGTGATTTGGCAAGATCTCTCTGAGAAATGGCCATGGGGTGGCTCTTATGGCACAAGTTTGGGTGCATTGTGGTGCTTATGTGGAGGGCAGAGGATCTCTTCAATTTGATTTGGATGAGCTGGCCTCTAGGTTTGATTTGGGTGAGGTACCATGAGGGTGGCTCTTGGTTTTGAGCTTTTCCAGTCACTAGGTGGTCCGACCAGCCAGGGGGAGGTGTTTAGGAGCTCAAGGCATCCAGAGGAATCCATCACAACAATTTAATGCAAATGTGCTTTGATTGGGCAAAGATATCTTAAGCATGTGCACTTTTGAAAATAATATCCCTTAATTTGGGGGACCTTTGGTCCATGGCATGATTTAAGTGGTTTCATTGTGTTTGGACTGGTCACTAATTCCAATTAATGGCTGGGGTGGAGTTAATTTGGTGACTTTAGGGTGGTTAGGTCACATTTAGTGTGTGGGTCCAACTAGGTGCAAATGACCAAGTCTTTCGTTTGGTCTAGGTCAGTCATGTTAGTTAGCCCAATTAATTGTTGAATTAGTGTAGATGATCATAAGGAACAACTTTGGTGAAGAATGGAAGTGGTTTTGAGCTCAATTGAATGGTGTAGATGATCATAAGGAACAACTTTGGTGAAGGATGGAAGTGGTTTTGAGTTCAATTGAAGGATCAATTTTAGGGAAATTTGAACTTTAATCAATTTGGTCATGTTGGGCTAGGTTTAGGTCTAGCTTGGGTTAGCCTCGGGCTAAGTCCAAACTGATTACTGCAAATGGTCAATAGGGACCTCATGAAGAGTTTTCAACATGAATTGGATGCCGGTTTGGAGGTTAAGGATATCAATTGGGTGAAATTTGGGACTTAGCCAATTTGGGGCTAAATTTGGGAATTTTGGATTTAGCCAAAAATCAAATGGATTTGAGGCTTCACCAAGGCCAATTGATGGTTGATTTTGATGTATAGAAATGTTAGCAAGATTTTTCAACATTTATTGGGACCAATTGACTAGGCTATGGGTTCAATTTTGGGAGATTAGATCATACGGTCAAAATTGTGGTTTTTACTTAAATCAAAATTGGGCTCAAATCATGTGCCAATTAGGCTTGGATTTGGTTTAGTTTGATCATATCAAAGGTTAATTTGAGTTTAGGATTGGAATTTGGGTTAATTGATATCAAATTGATGGAAATTTGTGTTGAATTTGGGGAATTTGGGCCCTTATCCTGATTCTCACATTTCGAGGTCGATACCTAAATTTCGACTCTTTTCTTGGAATTGATGCCTAAATTTCAATTCTTACGTCTTCGAACCATTACCTAAATCCTAATTCTCACATTTTAGGATCGATACCTAAATTTTGACTCTCTCCTTGAATTGATACCTACATTTCAATTCTCACATCTTTGAATCAGTACATAAATTCTGATTCTCATCTTTTGAGGTCGGTACCTAAATTCTGAATCTTCTTGTCTTTTCAAAATTGATACTTGAATTTCAATTTCCACCTCAGGTTTAGTACATGCATATTGATCCCCATCCTCTATCAATTTCTGAAATTTCATAACTCGAAATTCACTCTCCAATACCCAGCGAGAGTCCCTACTTCTTGACTTGATTAAACACACACCTGCTAATTCCCTAGTGGAAACAAATCACACACACAACTCTACACGTACTTTTGGGTCTATTGACTTAGGAGTTTGTATTATTTTTTTTTGATCTCATTGGTCAATGCCAAAACGCGTGGTGTGCTTGCGCAACACACCACTCCTATTGGGGGTCCATTTGTTGACCTCACTTTTGGTTAAGGTTTAGTTTTTCCACTTTTGTAGCCTAAGGTCTAGCCATAGGATCTTTTTATTGACTATTCTTAGAAAACTAGAGAAGGCACCCTCACCACTAGAAATTCCAAACTCTTCTTTACTCAACTTGAAGTTCCACATATTGGTCCTAACCTCTAGCACTTAGTAGGTAGGGTCACTATGGGGGAAACTCAAGATGAGTCACCCTTAGGACTGCTGGACCTTAAGGTTGACCCTGGGTGTTAGTCTGGAGCTAAGGAACTCAATACACTCAGTACACTCATCTGCATCCACAATCACTCACAGCCCTGAACTCAAATTTCTAGCCTAGGTCCCTTGAACTTTTGGGATACTCATGTAGATGGTCCCCTAAACATACTAGCCCTAGGGCTAAGGTTTGGCTAAGACCACTATGTAAAGGACCCAAAATGGGATTTCCATTGGTCCATGGCTTGTTGTTGATGGTTGGTACCACAACTCTACCAAAATACCATCCTGGTCTTTTACCCCAAAAGCACCCCTAAATTACCAAAATACCCCTCCATAACCCAAAATTCCAAAAATTCTCAGAAAATCTTAATAAATTCATAATATTTCCAATTTCATTTCTCTAAACTACCACATAACCCAAATTGGCCAATTTGACCATCTTTAACCAAAATCTCCAAATTGGCCTTTGTGGGGCCTAGGCCATGCTACCACTAGAAATCTAGACATCATCTCTGAGAGTCGCCATTGCCAATCAACTCACAACGGAAGAAAGTGCAAAACTCAGAATTGAAGAACTGAAGAGTCTCGGGGAAACGACTAGATGCCCAACAACATTTGGAGCTCTACCAGGCGAAGATGGTACAAGCCCAAGGACATTCAAAGTTGGTGACCTCGTGCTTGTGCTCAAAAGACCTATTCTTGCACGCCGCAAAATAGGTGGAAAATTCAAGCCAACTTTGGAGGGACCATTTTTCATTGAGAAGGTTTATACAGGAGGAGCCTACCAGTTAGTAGACTTCCAAGGTGAAAGACCCATGTTACCGACAAATGGATGATACCTGAAAACTTATTACGCAACCTGATGCTGCTCAATACTGCTTGCCTCTGCTTTCTTTGAAACTTTAAAACTTTGATTATTTTAGGGTTATCTATGTGGCCAAATGTCTATGACCAGGTCCAAATTTGTAATTAACCTCATTATAATGAAAATTTTGAGAAAAAAGAATTTTTTGAGCTTCACACGTTCTCTTTTCTACTTATTAAATTTAAATACCCTACTAAATTAAACGAAACTCATACATAAAAAGAATAATCCTCCTCACTAAAACAAACTAAAATTTACTTTAATAAATACTTTGTTTTGTTCTTGTTCATGTCAAGCTTCGGCCTACTAACGTTTTTCTGTTGTCTGCAGAAAAATGTCAGGACAGAGGCTGATCTTTGCCTTCCAAGATGGTTGAAACCTCGCACTGAATGAGGAGATGGCGCTGCAAGGAGGTGTCATAGACTTAAACGTGGATTTCAACCAAGTTGATATGGACTACAAGGGACCTCTAATGGACGTAGTCAACAGTAAAGAAAAGGAGGGACTGCCTTCACTGTTGAAGGTAACCACTCATGACAATGTGTCATGCAATGATAAAAATGTGATGGTGGAACGAGAACCGATGGAGGAGCTCAACCGTCTACCCTCCATGGTAGCTACTCCAGCAAGGGACCTTATTGCCGCCTGTAGTGAATGATTACTGAATGCTCCGCTCCACAGGACACAGCGCAGGAATGCCAGTCGAAAAAAGTAGAGAGCCTTTCAGTGACAGGAACGCAAACACCAGAGAGACATGAACACTTTTCTTATCCCCATTCCTGAGGGACATATTTACAACCCAGATCTGAGAGAAACTTCTACCGGCCTGCCTAATACGGATGAAGAGTCAAGATTTATGACAGAATCAGATGTGCTACCAGTTCCAGATATCTTATGCAAGGGTTGCCCAACATGCAACGTTGAGGTACCAGCCGGGACATCAGTCACGGGAGCATTTGTCTGAATTGCAACGTTCTGCATTTACAGCACTTCAGTACATTGGAAGAATACACTTCAAGTCATAACAGGTCTCGAACTTCAGACTTTGTGACAGATGAGACATATATCCCGCTGGGGACAGAACAACATGTAGCGTGGAGCCCAAGGTCATACATCCCACTAGAGGTTGAATCTCATGTTTCGGATTGATGAGCACCAGTTTGGGTTACCGCTGATGCTCGAAGGAAGGAACACCTGTGATACCTACCAACCCCTGGTATGGTAGAATACTATAAGATAAGCAGAGTAAATAAAAGAGAATTTGAGTTTTATGAAGAAGTTCAGGGAATGTTCATCAATATATTGGAAGGCCTAGAGCTATATATCAGGGTTTTCTTGAAAGTGATGAGAAAAGTATTCTAGACTGCATGTTTGATTTAAGGGATAGAGGCCGAGCAAGGCTTCTCATGGAAAGAACATATTTCGAGCCAAAGGAATGGATGAGGGGAAAGGGAAGAATCACCATCCAATGCGACTGTTGTTACAACTTCACGAATGACAGACAGGGGAATCTGCCTGGGATCCTCAGATACGACCAAGTGAATCCATTGCCACTAGTGATAAAATGGATGATCAAGAGAATGGTCAGGTGGAGTATTCTACTTGCTACTTGCATTCCCAAAATTTGCACCATTAACATTTATGAAGAAGGTGACTGCATTCCCCCACACATCAATCATCATGATTTTGTGAGGCCTTTCTGCATGGTCTCGTTCATGAGTAAAAGAAATATTTTATTTAGAAAAGAAATCGATATCGTCAGCCCTTGGGAATTCAAAGATTTTGTGGAGATTCCTCTTCCAGTCGGTTCAGTACTTGTTCTCAAGGGCAACGGTGCAGACATTGCCAAATACTGCATTCCAGGAGTGAGACACCGTAAGGTGTATGTAACTTTCCACAGGATGGATGACAGTAAATTACAATATGGATTCCAGCAGGACCAGAATTGGAGGAGTTATTTTCGTATGAGCTATGAGAAGGTTGTACCTCTAAGTACATGTGAAGGGAACTCTTATCCTGGAGCATGACTTAGAAGGTCTTCTTGATCAGGAGCTCAACATACTTGGTACAAATGGTTCACTTACTTTCTTTTAAACAGCATGACATGTATCTGATATATTTAGTCTACGATGTATTCACAACATGAGATGATTCTCAATGTATTTCGACATGTATTCATAATGTACCTTTTTGAGACATTAGCCTATGTCTGATTTATGGCTTCTCTTTCGGAGCAAATTAGTGAAAATTTCTCTTGAATTGTGCCTTTTTGTCAGTGCCTTATTGTGCGATGGATGAAAGCTGCGAACCATGCGATGGTTCATAATTTCAATGAACAAAGAATGAAACAACAAATCTTCAACAATAAATAAAACATAAATGAAAAAAATAATCACAAATGAGTAAATAACAAAACAAATTACTTCTGAAAATCAACCAAATAAAATTAAAACTTTTGAAAACATATTTTAAAAAATTAAATGTGATGAAAACAACAAGAAAAATAAAACAAATCTATTGAGCTCGTTGTAAATTTCAATTCTCACATCTTCTTCAAATTCAACACCATGAGCTCTTTGTAAATTTCAATTCTCACATCTTCGAATTGATACCTAGATTTCAATTCTCACATCTTTGAATTGATACCTACATTTTAATTCTCGCATCTTTGAATTGATACCCATATTTCAATTCTCGAATCTTTAAATTGATACCTACATTTCAATTCTCAAATCTTTGAATTGATACCTAAATTTCAATTCTCACATCTTCCATGTGATACTTAGATTTCAATTTTCACATCTTTGAATTGATACCTACATTTCAATTCTCACATCTTCGAAATGATACCCACATTTCAATTCTCACAAATCTTCGAATTGATACCTTCATTTCAATTCTCACATCTTCAAATTGATGCCAATATTTCAATTCTCACATCTTTGAATTGATACCCACATTTCATTTCTCACATCTTTGAATTGAAACCCATATTTCAATTCTCACATCTTCAAATTGATACCAACATTTTAATTCTCACATCTTCGAATCAGTACCTAAATCCTGATTCTCACATTTCGAGGTCGATACCTAAATTTCAACTCTCATCTTCGAATTGATACCTACATTTCAATTCTCACAACTTCGAGTCAGTACCTAAATCCTGATTCTCACATTTTGAGGTCGATACCTAAATTTTGACTTTTTTCTTGGAATTAATACCTACATTTCAAATTCTCACATTTTCAAATCATTACCTATACAGAGTTAATTTAATTACTTGAATTTTTTCTAAAAGTTTCACCATGGTAGTTACTTAAATCAAACTTATAGTATTTCTGAATTAAAACCCTACTACAATAGATCATAAATTTTATATACTACTAAAATTACTTGAGGACAAGTAATTGTTAAGTTTGGGGGATTTTGACCAAAGGAAAATATGTGAAGATTTTCATACCTATTTTACACTAATTTTGATGATATTGCACTTTAAAGAAAGGATTTTTGTTGTTTTGTTGCAGGTATGTTGAATTATGGCCATTGGTGCAAAAAGATGCAAAAAGGAGCAAATTTGGAATGAAAAGGACCAAAATATGAAGATTTGAACTAGGGCGCTGACGGCAAGCCCAATAACGCCGACGGCCGGTTTTTTCTGAGAGTTCATAATCAATTATTCCAGAAGGCCACCGAAGGCACCCTCGAGGCCTACAACGATGAGATCGGCGGTTATCTCAACAAGTGCATTGAATGTGGACAATTTTTTAGGGAATGCTTAGGCAACTCTTGGAAAAATTCTTCTACAACTTTAAGAGGAACTTTTGGCCAAAAATTAGAGAGTGTGTAGAGTGTGTAGAGTGTAGAGTGTTTAATTTAGGGTTAGATTGTGATTAACTCTTTGAGAGATTGTAAGAGTGGAGGGAAAGTGAGAGATTTCTTCTTCCTTACTGCTTTGAATAAGAATTCTGTGTACTATAATGAAATGAAGAGATTCAGAGGAACTTTGAGGAGTTTGCTTGGGGAGGAATTTGAGATAATTGATATTTACTTATTGTAGTTTGTATGACTTTTCTTTTATATATAAATTTTGAGTTTTATCGTATCTTTCCCTTGAGTTTTGAATAGTTTTCGCTGTCTTTCTCCTTGTCTTCAGATTTTGTGAAATGATGATTTTGAATTGGTTGAGCCTTGAGAATATTAAAGAAGTTGTGATGATCGATTCACTTCGATCTTAATTTACTTTCAATCTGACCAATTGATTTGTTAAAATATGTTGAGTTTCACCGAAATGGTAATTTGAATTGGTGAAGCCATAAAAATGTTTAATAAATTGTGATGATCTTTTCACTTCAATATTAATGGTGAAGTCATGAAAATGTTTAAGAAATTGTGATGATCTTTTCACTTCGATCTTAATTTACTGAAGCCATGAAAATGTTTGAGAAATTGTGATGATCTTTTCACTTCGATCTTAATTTACTTTCAAATCTGCCAATTGATTTGTTTAAAATATGTTGAGTTTTACAACCGAATTACTTTCAATCTGGCCCAATTGATTTGTTAAAATATGTTGAGTTTTACAACTAAAGTGAATAATTGGCAAAACCATGAAAATGTTTTTGGTAATTTGAATTGGTGAAGCCATGAAAATGTTAAAGAAATTGTGATGATCTTTTCACTTCAATCTTAATTTATTGGAGCCATGAAAATTTTAAAAAAATTATGATGATCTTTTCACTTCGATCTTAATTTACATGAAGCCATGAAAATGTTTGAGAAATTGTGATGATCTTTTCACTTCGATCTTAATTTACTTTCAAATCTGGAATTGATTTGTTTAAAATATGTTGAGTTTTACAACTAAAGTGAAGATTATATCCAAGATTTAGGGAGGTCAAAGCCCAATTGATTTGTTAAAATATGTTGAGTTTTACAACTAAAGTGAAGATTACATCCAAGATTCAATTGATTTGTTTAAAATATGTTGAGTTTTACAACTAAAGTGAAGATTATATCCAAGATTTAGGGAGGTCAAAGCCAATTGATTTGTTAAAATATGTTGAGTTTTACAACTAAAGTGAAGATTACATCTAAGATTCATGGAGGTCAAAAAAATGTTTAAGAAATTGTGATGATCTTTTCACTTTGATCTTAATTTATTTTCAATCTGGTCATAAATGTTAAAGAAGTTGTGATGATCTTTTCACTTTGATCTTAATTTACCTTCAATCTGGCCAATAGATTTGTTAAAATATGTTGAGTTTTACAACTAAAGTGAAGATTACATCCAAGATTCAGAGAGTTCAAAGTCCTTGAAAGTTAGGTGCAAATAAATAGGGAAATAAAATTATCGAGCGTTGAATTTGAGATTTTAGAGTGACAGACTAAAATCCTCAATTTGATTATATTATTTGGGTGTTGAAGTGTAGATGTTAGCCCTCAGGCAAGGGGAACATGGGAGCTCCAAAGTGAGAGTAGGTATCCTCCTAACCTAGCCGCAGATTCAGTAAACAAGCATAGGATTAGTCAATGTTCTTTATGCCGGGACCAAAGGGTAAAGAATAGGTATGCTCTTATTTGGCATAATCCAATTTGAACTAATTCACTTTATCCATTCACTTTAATTACTTGAGAAGGAGAAGGATGCTTTCTTATATATTGAACTTCACATTAGAAACTTTATTAGTAGAATTAGTTATTTAAGAGTTTTTAAAATTACATATTTATTTCAATTTCCTATTAGTGACAGATAAGCAATTTGAACTATATTATTATGTTTAAGTATTGATTTTCTGAAATCTTGGTTCGTTGCCTCTCATATTACTTCCTGTGGGATCGATATCCAAGAGTCCATTAGAGCCTTGTATTACTTGAGCGATACGTATACTTGTGTTGATAAGTGTGACTTTGCAATTATTGAATATTTTATATATATCTTTATCGAATCTATAACCACTGTCAAGTTTTTGTCGCCGTTGTTGNTTGTTAAAATATGTTGAGTTTTACAACTAAATTGAAGATTACATCCAAGATTCAGGGAGGTCAAAACCCTTCAAAGTTGGGTGCAAATAAATAGGGAAATAATATTATCGGGCGTAGAATTGAAGATTTTAGAATGACAGACTGCCCTAATTTGAAATAAAATTATCGGGCGTAGAATTGGAGATTTTAGAGTGACAGACTAAAATCCTCAATTGAAATAGGGAAATAAAATTATCGGGCTTAGAATTGGAGATTTTAGAGTGATAGACTAAAATCCCCAATTCAATCCTATTGTTTGGGTGTTGAAGTGTAGATGTTAGCCCTCAGGTGAGGGGAACGTGAGAGCTCCAAAGTGAGAGCCATTATCGGGCGTAGAATTGGAGATTTTAGAGTGACAGACTAAAATCCTCAATTCGGTCCCATTTGGGTGCTGAAGTGTAGATGTTAGCCCTCAGGCGAGGGGAACATGGGAGCTCCGAAGTGAGATCCGGGGTGCTGATGTGTAGATGTTAGCCCTTAGGCGGGAACGTGGGAGCTCCGAAGTGAGAGTCGGTGCTGATGTGTAGATGTTAGCCCTCAGGTGAGGGGAACATGGGAGCTCCGAAGTGAGAGCAGTGTTGAAGTGTAGATGTTAGCCCTCAGGTGAGGGGAACGTGGGAGCTCCGAAGTGAGAGCCATTATCCTCCCAGCCTAGCCGCATATTCAGTAAACAAGCATAGGATTGGTTAATGTTCTTTATGTCTGTACCAAATGGTAAAGAATATGTATGCTCCTATATGACACAATAAAATTTGAGCTTATTCACTTATCCATTCACTATAATTTCTTGACAAGGAGAAGGATGATTTCTTATATATTGAATATCACAGTCCATTCACTATAATTTCTTGACAAGGAGAAGGATGTTTTCTTATATATTGAATATCACATTAAAAACCTCAATCCATTCAATATAATTTCTTGACAAGGAGAAGGATGCTTTCTTAGATATTGAATATCACAAATTAAACCTCCATTCACTATAATTTCTTGACAAGGAGAATGATGTTTTCTTATATATTGAATATCACATTTGAACTTCACTATAATTTCTTGACAAGGAGAAAGATGCTTTCTTATATATTGAATATCACATTAAAAACCTCATTAGCTATAATTTCTTGACAAGGAGAATGATGTTTTTTCGTATTGAACTCACATTAGATCATTTCACTATAATTTCTTGACAAGGAGAAGGATGCTTTCTTATATATTGAATATCACATTTAAAAATTCATTAATATTATTAGTTATTTAATAGTTATTAAAATTACATATTTATTTCGTTTGCCTGTTAGTGACAGATAAGCAAATTGAACTTGGTTGTTGTGATTAAAGTATTGCTTTTTCTAAAAATCTTAGTCATAGTTCTAAAACCACTCCCTGTGGGATCGATATCTAGGACTCCATTAGAGCCCTATATTACTTGAGTGATTAGTTCTAAACCACTCCCTGTGGGATTGATATCTAGTACTCCATTAGAGCCCTATATTACTTGTGCGATATTATTACTCCCTGTGGGATTGATATCTAAGACTCCATTAGAGCCCTATATTACTTGAGTGATACGTATACTTGCATTGATAAGTGTGACTTTACAATTATTGAATATTTTATACATACATCTTTATTCTTGCGTTGATAAGTGTGACTTTACAATTATTGAATATTTATTACATCCATATTTATCTTATTATTATTGAATATTTATTACGTCCATATTTATCTTATATTTTTAAGCATATATAAAGTCGCCGACCAATGACATTATTATAGGAGTTCTATATGCATTCCAATAAGCCTACAAAGCATAGTCAAGTTTGACTGACCAATCCATTTTTGTTGGATTCACTAATTTTTTCATAATTCTTTTAATTTTTTTGATTGGATAATTCAGCCAAACCACTTGTCTGAGGATGATAAGCAGTAGCAATCCTATGATTTATATGTTATTTCTTTAATAACTTCTCCGTAATAGCATTTCTGAAACGACTTCCCCCATCATTAATGATAACTCTCGGCATCTCAAATCTACAAAAAATGTTCATTTTCAAAAATTTTGCAACACTTTGAGCATCGCATCGAGGTAAAGAAACAACTTCTATCTATTTGGATACATAGTCCACTGCTTACAGAATATATAAATTTTTGAAAGATGGTATAAATGGTCCAATGAAATCTAAGCCCAAAACATTAAATATTTCAACTTTTAGCTTATAATTAAGGGGCATTCTCATTTATTTTAGCCCAAACCTCAAATATTTCAACTTCTAGCATATAATTGAGGGGCATCTCATTTCTTCTAGAAGGATATTGCAACTCTTTGATCATAAACACAAGTTTTGATATAAGCATTAACATCTCTAAAAATTGTAGGCCAATAAAATCCAGATTGTAAAATTTTGTATATAAGCATTAACATCTCTAAAAATTGTAGGCCAATAAAATCCAGATTGTAGAATTTTATATGTTGTTTTATCAACACCAAAATGCCCCCCAAAATTAGAATTGACATTTTTGGATAATTTCATAAGTTTCTTCTATGGTACACATCTTTGAATGATCAGATCCTTTTCTTGTTTATACAAATATGGGTCATCCCAAAAATAAGTCTTAGCTGTAGAAATAAATTTCCTCATTTATTGGTATGTCATTCCATAGGGTTTAAGATCACTAACAATATATTTCACAATGTCGGCATACCATGGAACACGCCACTCATTTATAGTGAACAATTTTTCATCTAGAAAATGTTCATTAATTTCTTTTTCAAAATAAAGTGGTTTTTCTTATTCAAGCCTGGAAAAATGATTAGCAATTTGATTTTCAGTTCCCTTCCGATCTACTATTTCAAAATCAAATTCTTGTAAAAGAAGAATCCATCTTATAAGTATCGGTTTAATATCCTTCCTTTTTATTAAATACTTAATAACAGAATGATTTGTATGCATTATACAATGAGTTCCAATCAGATATGATCAAAATTTATCAAAGGCATATACTGTTACTAATAACTCTTTTTTATTTTTTGTATAATTAATTTAAGTTTCATTAAGAGTTTTACTAGCATAGTAAATAACTTTAAAAATTTTATCATATCTTTGTCCTAAAACAACTCCAATAGCATAATCACTTGCATCACACATAAGTTTAAAAGGTTTTCCCCAATTTGGTGAAACTATAATTGGTGCAGTGACTAATTTTTCTTTTAATAATTTAAATGCTTTTAGGCATTCCTTATCAAAATTGAAAATTGCATCTTTCTCCAGTAAATGACATAAAGGCTTAGTCATATTTAAAAAGTCCTTAATATATCGCATGTGGAATCCAACATATCCTAAAAAACTCCTAATTTCTCTTACATTTGTTGGATAAGGTAAAATAGCGATCACTTGAATTTTAACAGGATCTACTTTCATATCATTTTCTGATATTTGATGACCTAATACAATTCCTCCTGGTACCATAAATTAGCATTTTTCCCAGTTAAGGACTAAATTTGTTTCTTCACAACGCTTAAGAACTTTAGATAAATGTTGTAAACATGAGTCAAATGAAGTTCCAAACACTAAAAAGTCATCCATAAGGACTTCAATCTCTTTTTCAATTAAATCACAAAAAAATGCCATCATACATCCTTGAAATGTAGTAGAGGCATTACATAAACCAAAGAGCATTCTTATAAAAGCCAGAGTACCATAAGGACTGGTAAACATTGTTTTCTCTTGATCCTTAGGAGATATTTAAATTTAGTGATAACCGGTATATCCATCTAGAAAGCAAAAGTATTTATGCCCAGCTAGTCTATCTAGCATTTGATCTAGAAAGGGTAGTGGAAAATGATCTTTCCTAGTGGTAAGATTTAATTTTCTATAATCAATGCATATTCTCCACCCTGCAACTTATCTAGTAGGTATTAACTCACTATGCTCATTCACAGTTACAGTTACTCCTCCTTTATTAGGAACACAGTAAATTGGAGTAACCTATGCACTATCTGAAATAGGGTAGATAATTTCAGCATCTAACCACTTTAAAATTTCTTTCTTAACAACCTCTTTCAAAATAGGATTTAATATCCTTTGTGGATCAGCCCTGGGTTTTCTGTTTTCTTCCAGATTAATTCTATGCATACAAATTGAAGGACGGATTTCTTTAAAATCAGTAATTTTCCATCCGAAGGCTTTCTTAAAAATTTTTAGAATTTTCATCAGCTTTTCTTCTTCTTCCTTTGTTAACTTCGAGGAAATTATAACAGGTAAAGTAGACTAATCTCTTAAAAAGGCATATTTTAAATGTTCAAGAAGTAATTTCAACTCAAGTTTTGGAGGTTTTTCAATAGATGGACAAAATGATTTATCTTTGTCTATCGTGTCCAAAATTTCAAAACATTCTTGAACATAACTTGAATCTTCCTTAAAAAGGTTTGCATATTGATCTAATTTCTCTTCTTGCTCGTGTTCCAAATATTTTTCTTCATAAGTAGTCTTGAAATGCCATTCGCTCAGATATCTTGTAACATCCATTCTATAGCATTCATCATCTTTACCTTTTGCATGACATTTCATTGATTTTGAAAGATTAAAAGTAACAGTTTGATCATTGGCGCGCATTGTTAATTCCTCTTTCTGCACATCCATCATTGCTCTTCCTATGGCTAGGAAAGGTCTCCGCAAAATAATAGTTATCTCTTTATCTTCCTCCATATCTAGCACAATGAAATCAACATGAAAGATAATATGATCGACTTTTACTATGACATCTTCTATAACTCCTTTAAGATAGGTTATTGAACGATCTGTTAACTGCAGAGTTACAGTAGTATGGGTTATTTCTCCTAATCTCAATCTCTTAAATATTGATAATGGCATAAGGTTAATGCTTGCACTTAAATCACATAAAGCTTTCTCATAAAAACTGTCTCCTATTGCACGTGGAATTGTAAAGCTACCAGGATCTTTAAGTTTTTCAGGAAGTTTCTTCTGAATTATAGCATTGCACTCCTCACTAAGTGAAAAAGTCTCATTATCTTCAAACTTCCTTTTTCTATTGAGAATATCCTTTATAAACTTTACATAGCTTGGCATTTGTTCTAAGGCTTCAGTAAATGGAATATTGATTGTAAGTTTCTTAAATATTTCTAGAAATTTTGAAAATTGCTTATCCAACTTCTGTTGTTGAAGTCTTTGAGGAAATGGAGGTGGTGGTTTTTCTAAATTAATTTTCAGCGGAGAAATAGGTCTTTCAGAATGTTTCGAAGCGTCCACTTTTTATTATTCAATTTCTTTTTGAATCCCGCCTTCCAACTCTCTTCTGCTTCTAAGTTGTACGGCTTTAACTTGCTCTTTATTCTGGTCTTTTGGATTTGATTCAGTATTACTATGAAGTTTTCCTTGGGATCTATTACTTAATGAACTTGCAATTTGCTCAAGTTGATTCTCAATATTTCTAATTGTAGCTCCTTGACTTTGTAATTGATTACCCATTTATAACACCACTTCTTTTATAAACAACTTCTTATCCTTAAATTGTGTATTATTTTTTATACCTGGAGGATAAGTAGATCTATAATTATTATTCTCTTGGTTGTTCCAGTTTCCCAATGGTTTTCCTTGGTTGTTCCCCCATTGCTGATTATTACCACCCGAATTGTTATTCCAGTTAAAGTTGGGATGGTTCTTCCAAACTGGGTTATAATAATTAGAATATGGGTTATTTTGCTTATTATTTATGGCATTCAAAGTTTCTAATGATGCTTGAGAATCTATCATTTGGCCTAATGAATTCTCTTCAATCATGAAAATTGGTTAAGAAAAACTCATTCCAAATTGGTCTAACTTCCCTAAAATTGCAGCAACTTGATTTTCTAACATAGTAAATGCATCTGTTTCATGAATATTGGCTACTTTTTTTAGATTTTCCCTCTCAGAAGGCCAATGAAAATTAGTGGTAGCCATTTCTTCAATTAAAGCATAAGCGTCATGAAATGGTTTTGACATCAATGAACCACCAGCAGCGGCATCGATAATAGGTCTAAGAGAACCAATTAATCCATTATAAAAGGTTTGAATTTTTAACCAATCTGGTATAGCATGGTGTAGACACTTTCTTAAGAGTTCTTTAAATCATTCACATGCTTCATAAATAGATTCCCTTTCAAAATAATTAAAATATGTAATATCATTCCTAAGCTTTGTAGTTTTTTATGATGGAAAATATTTAGCAAGGAATTTTTGCGTTAAATCACCCCAAGTTTTGATAGATCCAGGTGCTAAAAAATTCAACCACATCTTAGATTTATCCCTCAGTGAGAAAGGAAATAACTTAAGTCTTATGGCATCATTTGAAACACCATCGTATTTAAATGTGAATTCTAGAAAATTGGTAAGATGTAAATTTGGATCTTCAGTTGGTGATCCCCTAAACTGATTTTTTGATACCATTTGGATAATAACAAGTTTAAGCTCACATGAACTAGCCATTGTAGTAGGTTTTTGAATACTATAATGAAGTTCATCTACAGTGGGATTGCCATAATCTCTTAAAGGTCTAAACTCTTGATGAATTTCAACTTTTGATTATTTTGGTTTGCCATTCCTGAAATTTTTTTGGATTTTTCAAGATTTTTAATTTTTTTGGTTTTTCTAATTTTTCTAACAGTTCTTTCTAATTCAAAATTGTAGGGCACTAGTCCTTCAGAACCTGAACTATGCATATACTAACATAAAAAAATTAAAATAAAATAGAACATACAAAATAAGATATAATAATTAAAGTTCAAATAAAACTTTCTAAAAAGAGAAATTTACTTAGTTTTCTTTCTCCAGTAACGACGCCAAAAACTTGATCCCGATATTTTGTATATGTAAGGATTTATGAAGTCGACACCACTACTTGAAGATTTTAATCCCCAACAATGACGCCAAAAACTTGATCTCTGAATGCTTATGTACAGTATAACAATAGTTATGGTGATATTTTTCACTTATATTTCCTTGTTTTGCAACAAAACCAAAAACTTGATCCTAATGAAAAATAAGAATTTAAAATTTTAATTTATATATATTTATATTGGGATACTATGCAAGTATATGTATCATTATCAGGTAATATATGACTTTTTTATTAACACCTGAATATTGAATCCACAGGGAAGATTATGCAATATGCACTTTTTAGAAATTTTTTCTATTTTTTAAAAATATAATTACTTAAACTAAAAAATGGTTTTTGCAGGAATTTAAAATTTAAATATTTTTGGTATTTTTGATATTTTAACAAAAAAGTAACAACTTAAAAAGATAACTAGAGTTTTTGTAAAAGAAAAGTACCTAATATTAAAATATTTTTCAGTTCTATGTGGAAGTATGCAAATTGTGTTGTGCCAAATAGGAGCAATAATATTCTTTAACCTTACTAGAAATGTTATAAAGAACATTGGCTAATTTAAAGTTTGAATAGTTCTGAACACCGACTAGGCAGGGAAGATACTAGCTCTCACTCTAGAGTTCCCTCGATTCCCTCCACATACATTCCAGGGAAGATACTAGCTCTCACTCTAGAGTTACCTCGATTCCCTCCACCTGGGGGCTAACATTCTCTCATCAGAACCTAAAATAATAAACCAAGTTGGGGGCTTTAACCTGTCACTTTAAAGTTCTCTAAATCTACACCCATCAATGAATATTTTCCTATTTATTTGGACTCAATAATTTGAACTACATTCTCATTCATACAACCTCATATGAATCTTTCCAATTGTTGATTGAGACAATATGTAACTGGTATTCATACAACCTCATGTGATTCTTTCCAATTGTTGACTGAGACAATACCAGCTCGGTTCTTTCATGTTCTCACAACAAATTTTAACATCTGAATTGGCCAAATCAAGAAGTAAATGAAGTGCATTGATTAAAATCATCATAACTTCCAACATTAAAGATCAATACTCTCCACAACTTCCATCCAAAACTTAGTTACTTAACATTTTAAGAAGAAAGATAAAGAAAACTGCTTAGAATCCATGTAGAAAACAAAACCACACTTTAGTTTAAAAGAAGAAATCATTGTCAAACCGACTATTTATGGAGAAAATAAAACCACACTTTAGTTTAAAAGAAGAAATTATTGTCAAACCAACAATATTGTATGGAGAAAACAAAACCATACTTTAGTTTAAAAGTAGAAATCATTGTCAAACCAACAATACATTCAAAAGTAGTCTAAAACAAAAAGATAAAAACTTATCTCATGTCCTCCACCAAACTCTTGAAGCTCCTTTGAATCTCTTCTCTTTTATAACTCAAAAAAATAACAAAAAGAATAAAGTAAAAAAAAGTGGTTCCTGAAAATCTCTCTGAACTGACTCCCCGGAAAAGAACTTTCAAGACTTGCCAATATTTTTAAGACTCTTTTCTAGTTCTCTCTTCTTTCTTTTATAATTTTCTAAGGGTGCCTTGGGATCTCTTCAAAATGTGTCTTGATTCTATGTATTTGCCGAAGAGATGCATCCTTTCATGATAATTTTTATCCATGGTGGTTACAACCACCTGTTAATCCAATGGGTGCCTCAAAAACCTCTTTGAAATTTGTGAAAACTGATTTTACTCGTCTAGTAACTGCCACTGGAGGTTAAGCGCAGGTTCTCTGTGCTTAGGTGCAGCCTTCTCTAATTAACCGGCGCGTAAGCACCGGATTTGGCGCTTAGGCGCCAAAACTCTTTTGCACAACTTTTCACCCTTTTGCTCCAAATTTGATTCTTTTTCACTCCTTTAAGCTTTTACCCTTTTTACCATGTATCTGCAAGAAAAACACAAAAATACCTTCCATTAAAGTGCAATATCTCAAAAATAGGTACAAAAATGTGTCTAAAAATACTATATATTTTAGGTGTATCAATTAGTCACAAGTGATTTGAAGATATTTTGTTAGCAACCATGGATTACCTCCAAATTTTCTTCTCAAACCTGGTTGCATTATTGGGATTTTATATCATTTGTATTTTGTTACAAATTTTGTTTTTGTTAAATTTTGAATTATGTCCGTAGATTTGTAAGTCAAATTTAGATGTGAATCAAATCATCAATTCGGATGTAGGTTGGACCTAAAGAAGTTTTGGTAAGTCCAATGTAGGTTTGACTTAAAGTTTAGGTCTAATGTAGGTTGGACCTAAATAAATTTAGGTAAATTGAGTTCATTTTGCATTGACTCTAAGGTTTGAGATGACTTAGATTCGATTTAAGTTTATTTTATGGGTTTTAAGGTGACTTAAGTGTAATTTAGATTTCACCTAAGGGTTTGGGTTAGGTCCAATGTGGGTTGAACTTAAGAATTTAGGTTAATTAACTCTGATGTATTATAGACTTAATTAATGTTTAAAGTATACTTAAGCTTAATATCGGTAAAGCGTAAGATCTAATTAAGTATAATTAGGGTTAGACTTAATTAAGGTTTAATGCATACTTAAGCTTAATGTAACTAAATTTAAGATTTATATAAGTCTAATTAAGGTTTAAGACATACTTAAGCTTAATGTAACTAAAGCTTAAGATCTAATTAAGTCTAATTTGGATTAGACTTAATTAAGGTTTAAGGCATACTTAAGCTTAATGTAAGTAAAGCATAAGATCTATTTATGCCTAATTAGGGAAGACTTAATGAAAGTTTAAGGTACACTTAAGCTTAATGTAAGTAGAGCTTAAGATTTAATTAAGCCTAATTAGGGTTACACTTAACTAAGGTTTAGCATAAACTTAAGCTTAATGTATGTAAAGCTTAAGGTTTAATTAAGTCTAATTAGGGTTACACATAATTAAGGTTTAAGTTGATTTAAGCCTAATGTAAGTAAGGCTTAAGGTCTAATTAAGTCTAATTAGGGTTAGAATTAATTAAGGTTTAAGTTGTTTTAAGCCTATTGTAGGTTGCTTTAAGCCTAATCTAAGTAAGACATAAAACTTAAATAAGTCTAATTAGGGTTAGGCTTAATTAGAGTTTAGGTTGATTTAAGCCTAATGTAAGTAAGGCTTAAAGTTTAATTAAGTCAAATTAGGGGTTACATTTAAATCGATTTTAAGTTGATTTAAGCCTAATGTAAGTAAGGCTTAAAGTTTAATTAAGTCTAATTAGGGTTAGACTTAATTATGCTTTAAGTTGATTTAAGTCAAATGTAAGTAAGGCTTAAAGTTTAATTAAGTCTAATTAGGGTTAGACTTTGTTAAGGTTTAAGTTGATTTAAGCCAAATGTAAGTAAGGCTTAAAGTTTAATTAAGTCTAATTAGGGTTAGAGTTAATTAGGGTTTAAAGGTTACTTAAGCCTAATGTAAGTAAGGCTTATGGGTTTAATTAATCAAGGCTAGACCTAATTATGGTTCAAAGGTTACTTAAGTCTAATGTAAGAAAGGCTTAAGGATTTAATTAGGTCTAATTAGGGTTACACTTAATTATGGTTTAAATTTTACTTATGCCTAATTTAATTAAGGATTAAGGGTTTAATTTGGTCTAATTAGGCTAGACGTAATTATGGTTTAAAGGTTACTTAAGCCTAATGTAAGTAAGGCTTAAGGGCTTAATTAGGTCTAATTATGGTTTAAAGGTTACTTAAGCTTAATGTAAGTAATGTTTAATGGTTAAATTAGGTCTAAGTAGGGTTAGGCTAAAGAGCTTAATTAGGTCTAATTATGGTTAGAACTAATTATGGTTTAAAGGTTACCTAAGCTCAATGTAAGTATGGCTTAAGGGTTAAATTAGGTCTAATTAGGGTTAGACCTAATTTTGGTTTAAAGGTTACTTAAGCTAATGCAAGTAAGGCTTAAGGGTTTAATTAAGTCTAATTGGGGTTAGACCTAATTATGGTTTAAAGGTTACTTAAGCCTAATGTAAGTAAGACTTCAAGGTTTAATTAGGTCTAATTAGGGTTAGACCTAATTATGGTTTAAGTTTACTTAAGCTTAATGTAAGTAAGGCTTAAGGGTTTAATTAGATCTAATTAGGGTTAGACCTAATTATGGTTTAAAATTTATTTAAGCCTAATGTAAGTAAGGCTTAAGGAGATTTGATTAAGTCTAATAGAGTTTAGACTTAATTGGGACTTAAGTTATAACTTAGATTCAATTTTAGGGTTAAGTTAAGTTTAACTGATTAAACTTAAATCTTGACTAAACTTCATGTATAAATTAAATCCATTGAAGTCATAGGGTTCAAATTATATTTTTGGGTTGAATATTAAATTTTTGAATTTACAAATTAAACCCTAAAGGTCTAAATTGTCTTTTTAAACCCTTAAGAAAGTTTTGAAAATTAGTTCTTGTCATTAAATTAATCCTTAAGGAGTTTCTGACTAAACCTAATTTTAATTACCAATTTTCTAATTTTTTATAATTATTTTTAAAGATAATTAAAAAATTTTGTGAAAATTGGTGAATTTAATCTTTAGAATTTTTCCTAGCATTAGAAAATTCAAGGAATATTCCCAAGGACAGGAGGATTAATCCTTGTAAATTTTGACATTTTTGGATTTATAATTAATTTTTAATAATTAAATTACTTCACAGAGTAATTAATTAATTAAAAATTAAATATAATTCATTAATTCTCAATTTCATTTTTGTCATTTTCTCCTAGCTCTTCTAAATCCAGAGGCATTTTTATTTTATTTTTATGATTTTTCTTTGAAAACTTATAAATTTTTAAAGATTTTAAGGACTTTTTAGATTTAATTAAATAGAAAATTATAATTTTCCTATTTATCTGATGCGGTGCTAGCTTGATCCTTAGAGTCGTCGAAGCTCCACGCGTCGACATCCCGTTCGCGGACCTTTACAAGTGGGGGTTGAGGTGTCCCGCAGTTTAGTTTGTTTTGTATGGATGTATCAATTGTCCGTCTTAATCAAAGCCATCCATTTCTGATACATGGAAATGGAAGACATTGGTTCATCGTCCCTAAGGGATGATTAACCGAGAACATTTCATTTTTAGGCACAAGATCACACTGGATCCTCCACTAAATTACATGATTTTTGCTCCTAATGCTTCATTTAAGTAATATGAATACATCCATATAGTTATGTAGCAACGATATAATGGTTTTCTTCAGAAAGTTCCAAAAATGAGTGCATTTTTAGGATTTAGGGCACATACCTAGTCTCAACTGGTGAGGCCTCAATTGAGCTTGGCAGAGATGATCGTCTGATCCTTACGAGCTTCTTCTTAGCTCAATTTGGAATAAAATTGGGTTGGGGTATATCCTTGCTGAAATTTTTTCACAGTTTCAACTTGGAATGGGTTGAAGAGTTTGGGAGAGGCAATTTTTGGTTGGATTCTTCTGCGTAAGGTTCAGGAAGCTTTTGGGATGTTTATATGAAGGTTTTAGGGAGGCTTTTGTCAAACCAAAAAAATGTCCTGTTTTTTCAGGTCCAAAATTAGGGCTTCCTATAGAATTTGAGAGCTAAAATTATGGGGGTTTAGTTGCTCAGGAGATAGGTAAAGTTTTTCTCTCTTGGGTATGATAGGGCTTAGGGGTTGTATGCTAGCTTCTCCTCTTTTGGAAGCTTTCAGTTATGACCTCTTTATAGCCATTGGAAGCTTAGAGAACCCAAAAAGATTGAATTTTGACTAAGGATAACTAGACTTGAGTTTCCTTATGGTGTGCTCATCGTAGCTTCAAACATGGAGAAGAAGCTGACTAAGGTATAGCTCCTCCCTTGTTGGAGAGATGATGATGTAGATAAGGGTCTCATAAATGAGCTGGCCTGACCAGTCCAACCTGGTGTTAAGGGAAGAGGGGTGGATGTCATGTAAGGAGCCATATACTCCTCATGATGGTTTTGAAAAGTCAAAAATAGTGGTTTCTTAGGTGGCTTAATGTGTTCCATGGGTTTGGTTTGTCATCATGGGTCTTATAAGCTCATAGGTGACCTAGTGGATTTGAGTTTGGATGTCATGTTTGGGCTTGGGTCATGAAGTTAGACTTTAATGCATGGTTAAAAAGTTTCAAATTTAAGCTTAATAGGTTTTAATTTCATCTTTGTTTAATTAATTAACTAATTAATTAACTAAAAAAAGACTAAGGTAATGTAAATTTGACCAATTGACTGGTGTTGACCAATTAGGTCCCAAGGTTGACCATGTGCAACCATTGGTTCTAGAGTTAACCAATTGGGTCCAGGGTTGACCAAATGGTCAATGTGGTGACCATTAGGTAAAGGGTTTACTAAATGGTCAATGTGGCAACCATTGGGTCCATAGTTGACCAGATGGTCAATGTGGCGTCCATTAGGTCCAGCATTGATCAAATGGTCAATGTGGTGACCATTTGGTCTAGGTAGGGTAAAGGGGTCAATTTTTTCAAACTTTGTTCAAATTAGGGTTTGATATTGTTGACTTGACTAGTCTAGGATGTCACCAAGACTTGGGGTAAAAAGGGGCACACTAAGGTTTAATCTAACTTTTATGGTTTGGGGAGCCCCGATGAGTTTAAGGGGTCAATATTGGTAGACCTCTTCCTCATGATGGATTTAATGATCTGGTGTTCTTAGGAATTGCAAAAGAATCCTTGGGAACCTTAGTTGATTTGGGTGGTTCAATACATGTCCAGATTAAAGGGGTTTTAATTTAGAAGAGATCCTCACAAAAGTGAGGTCAACAATCTTGCATGTTACGGGTCCGTATTTAATGATCCTTATTTTAAAATAAGAAAAAATATTTTCTACTTACTACACTCACCCTAAAGTTAAATTTATGCATATAACAAAATAGTTCATATGTAAGACCACCCATTTTTATAATCCATCATGGGTAACACCATTTAAATCCTTCAAATTTTTAGGATTGGGCTCGTACGGTGACATCATCAAAGTCATACATATCCAAAGACTTACCATGCACTTAGATGTTGATTAGGATGATTATCGTTAGATGGCATGTTAAGCTAGGATTTGGGGTACGAGGCATTTTTTTTTACAACCTTGGCTATTGCTCTATGATTATTTTTCTTGTGCTAGCCATGCATCTTGTTTTCTCTTTTTGGTGTGCTTGATTTGTGTGATAGAATATTGGGGCATTCTTCTGCAAAGATTCAAGCCTAAACATATCAGAACATTTCTTCTAAAGGAGGATCTATTGGAGGATTTGGTTTCCCTGCCTTGATTTTTACTTTATGTAAGCAATCAGAAGTAGCATATCACTGTTGGGAAGAACAAATACAACCTCTAAAACCAAATAACAAAACAATTGTTCAGGTGTATGAATTGCATGATAGAATGAGATCTTGGAAAGGCAGTTCAAATATTCCTTCTACCTCTACCTCCAGACCAACTTCTGCTTGATCCAAAGCCACTCTAATAGATCTTCACAATGATTATCAGGCTTTGACACATGATATAACAAATCTTCAAGGCAATGATATTGATATTGATTATAAGGATGATCATTTCCAGGGATACTTAAAACTTAAACATGACTATGATACGAGTTTCAATACATCTATGGTAAGTTTTCTACAAGGAGATCATAATGTTCAGTTTCCACCAAGTCCTCCATTTTCGGACTATCACCCAAAGGACTATATGGAAGAGGAGTAGACGGATGAGGGGACAAAAGGAGATGGTGATGTTGCTCTTTTATTTTGTTTATTGTATATTTTATTTCCTTAATTTTGATAGATGTTTTGAACTATTTTCTTGTAGAAATTGTTGTTGTGGACTTGTTGCAATTTGGATTTATTATTGTTTGTTGCTTATACTGCTTATTGTTTGTGTTACTGTACTACTAGTTGTTCTACTACACTACTATTGTTATGCATGTTGTTATGTTTAAAAACTCCTGTACTTGGCAAATTCTTTTTGTTATATACATGTGAATTAATCTCTACTGCTGCTATATATCTACTTCCAGTACTTACATACTTTCATGTTAAACGTTTTTTACAAAATTCATTTCTAGAACTTTTCTTCCTGCTTCTATCAAGAAAAATTTAAGTTTGGGGGAGGGAAAAAAAACTTTTGAAAAACATAATTTTATTTGTCTTTAAGAAACTACATTCAAGGAAAATATTTTTTAAAAATTAATATGGTTGTGGTGTTATTTTTAGAGAACTGTATTTTCTTGATTCTATAGATGTTGTGGTGGACTTAAGTAATTTTTTCATGATGTAGGTTAGTTCAAAGAATTAAAATATTAAGTAAAAGGAAAAAAGGATATAATTTTACCATTTAAAGTAGAAAAGAAATTGTATTTTAAAATACTGAGGATCTTAGATCTTTAGTTTAAAGAACTGAGACTGAAAAATATTTTTGAAAACTAATACAAATTATCAAAGTACATAAATATGATGAGTTTTTAACTTTAAGAAGAGAATAGTGAAGTTCAAAATCATTAAAGGCTGATCTAAATATAGTAATCCTCACTGAGTAAAAGAAAATAGGGATTGAAAATGATCCTGAAAATAAAAAAAAGAACAAAAAAATAAAAAGAAAGAAAAAAAAAGAAAAGTATATGTGAAAGTGAGCAGATGCTTGAGGGGATGCCTAATAAAAAATTTGCTTCACTTGAATCATTTTAAATTAAGAGACTTTATAACAATCCCGAACTTTTATTTTCTGACTGTATTTGTTTACTTTTACTAGTAGAGTTCTCTCAAATTCTATCTGTTATTTTTTTTGAGATTTTGATGTTTTCGAAACTATAATTAATTTTTGAAATGAATAGAAAAATTAGAATTCCTAGATTTGATTAAAAAATATTCTTATGCTTTATTTCTAGCCTAAATTACTAAGATTTTACTGAAGTTATGAGTACCACATTTATAGAACAAAACTATAGAGGTTTTTACTCAAATCCATTACCACATATTCAATTTTTTTATTTTTTAGAAGAAATAAGTTACTTGAAGACAAGTAACAATTAAGTTTGGGGGATTTTGACATGAATAAAATATGTTACCTTTATTTGCATATTTAATGTTTATTTTTAATGATATTGTGCTTTAATGAAAGGTACTTTTGATTTTTTTATAGGTACACTAAATGGAGCAAATAGAACAAAAATAAAGTAAATTGGAGTCAAATGAAGCAAAAATGCCAATGTTGATCTGACTCTTAGGTGCTAGACAACAGAGAGTCGGGCGCCTAGATGCTAGGATCTGGCGCTTAGGCAACTGAGGCGATTATCTAGAAGATTCATTGAATTTGGCTGAATTTTGAAGAGGTGATTAAAGAAAGCCTTGGGAATTATGAGAGCTCTATTTAAAGGGACTTCTAGAGAATTAAGAGAGAGACTTTTGGAGGAGGAAAAGGGAATATTTTGTAGAGAAGTGGGTTCTTCCTAGAAAGGAGAAAGTCCTGGAGGCTTGCTTGGACTTGGAGGATAAGAGCAGAAGTGAGAGATAGCTTCTTCACTATAGTTTTAAGTAATTTTGTAGTGGAATTGTAAGGAGAGTAAGTGATTTAAAAGGACTAGAAGGATTTCTTTGGAAGGAGTTCAAAGATAAGCTATGTATCTTTTTTTTACTTAATTTTTGTCTTATAAACATTTATTTATATATAAATCCATATTTTGTTATTTCTTCCCCTTGAGATCTGATTAGTTTCCTTTATTTTGGTTCCTACAATGAGGAATAAGAAGAAGTGTTTTTTTTTAAAAAAAATAATAAATTACGATAATTCAAACTCTATGCTTAATTTACTTATCGATCTGACCAATTGATTTGCTAAAATATGTTGTAAAATATAGTGACCCAAAATGAGTTATGTTCTAAAATAGTAATATTCACATTTAACCCATGTATGAGAATGTAGTCCATGAGGTTAAGTGTTAATAAATAATGAAAAAAATTTTGATGGGAGTAGAATTGGAAATTTTAGAGTGACAGACTAAATCCTCAATTTGGTCCAGATGCTTGGAAACAAAGGGAGATGTTAGCCTTCAGATGAGAGAAAGTGGGAACTCTAGAGTGAGAGCTAATATCTTCCCAGCCAAACCACAGGTTTAGGTACCAAATTTTGGATCAGCCAATATTTTGTATGCACTTGACAGAGGGTAAAGAATAGAATTGCTCTTATTTGGCACAATACCTTAATTATATTTAAAATTATTTTTGTACACTATTATAAACTCATTGCAAGCAGAAGGATGTTTTATACAGATTTGAAATCTTCATATATTGTTGGTTTAGAGTAGTAGTAACTTCATCTTAAAATCTTTTTATATTGTCATGCATTTATACTTTTCATTTGCTTAGCATACTTAGCATTCCTTTTAATTCTATATGATTATATATTACATAAAAACATGCACTCATTTTCTATATAAGTTTACTACAACTAAAAAAAGGTTTTATTAAAGTCAATTTTATAATACTTTTGCTTACTCTGTGGGATCGACACTAGAGCTTTTGAAGAAAATCCTTTAAAACTTGAAACAATATGTATACTTGTGTAGTACCCATAGTGTGTAAACCATTTTTACCATCTTTATATACTATTTAATTTTGTACACTAACTGCTAAATATAAATTGGGTCAAGCTTTTGGCTATATTTTATAAACTTAAATAATTGCATAATTCTGGGTCGGGACATAACCTAATCCCCTAATTGAATAAAAGAAAAAGTCCTCCAACCTATGTAGGTCACCATGCAAGCTACAGGGGCAAAGGAAAGCACATGCTCAATAGGTTAGTATGCCTTCTTTTAATTGAAGAAGGACTAGTATCGTAAAGGTTATTTGGTGCTGTACTTTTAGGATAGATCTTTGGGCACTCAACTACCCAAGCATAAACCAGATTGTTGAATGGTATTAGATAATGACTTTGGAGGCCAACAACTTTCAATTAGAAGCCCTCCAATGAGAGCATGAAGATCCTTTGCTGGCGAGAAATGGGAAGTGACTGAGGAGAGGACAAAAGCAACTGAATCCAAAGTGGCTAAACTATCAGAGATGTTGTTGGCTTCTCAGGGAGAAAATTAAACTCTAAAGGAGAAGATATGGATGATGATGAAGTCTAAGGAATTCTTTATTGAGCGTCCATCCCATCCTCAAAAGATAAGACTTTGAACCACACAACTCAAGCTGGGAGTTTTCTTAGTTTTCATCCAAATAATAAAAGTGAAGTTGATCTCCATCAAGTGTTTTGACATGGATAAATTCACTACTTTGCTTTTGAGCTTGAAGGAGGAGAGCAAGGAAGAGGATGGTGAGGAAGAGGAGATGATGGGAGGTCTTCAAATGTTTGACTCTGCCTTCATTTTCATTCGTCACTTGGGAAAATTCTTCTTCTTCATTTTGAATACTTGTAAAAAATATGTTATAAAATCTTTGTAATTTATCAATTGTGAAATGAAGGAAGTTGTTTGGCCAAATTTCTTATTTTTTTAATGTTTTATCTTTACCAAATATTTTATTTTTAGTGTCATAAATGCTCATGATGATTAATGGATAAGATTTTTTAAGTATTTCATTGTTCATTATAATTTGTTACCGTCTGCCTCAATTCTTACATTTCCTTTATTTTGATTGCTGGAGCATATTAAGCGGACTTATAATTTCCTTTATGGGGGTAACCATCAAAACTTGCTACTGGTGTGATTTTTATGCTAATTATCACAGATCTTGTTGCTATGAGAAGGGAATTACAGTCAAAGTTTGACCCATTATGAGTTAGGAATCAATTTTCTATTGATGATTAGGCATTGTGGATTGGTTCTTGTGTATAATGTTGATCAGACATTAATCATCATTATCAGATATTTTTAAATATCTTTTATCAATCAGACATCTTGCACCACTATCAATTTTTTAAACTTTTTACCAATTGGATGACATGCATCATTATCAAATTTTCCACTTGGGCGCAAGTTCCCAAATTTTAAGTCAAACTTGTAGATTCCTTTCACGAACTCCTTGAGTTTCTTGAGTGTCGCACCAAGGATCATCCTTACAATTAGTAAAAAAAATTATTTATTTTCCTTATCATATTTTTAGTCAACAAAATAGAAGAATTGGAAATATAATCTATTCATTTTTTGCTTATCAAGGTAGAAAATTTTTCTAAGGGTAATTTTTTTGTATCTACCCCATGTTTGGTGGGGGGAGTCATATCCCTATGTAAGTTTTTAACTTTTATGCTCTGAGGGTGACCGATTTGCTAATAATGAAGAACTTGATCCATGTCTGGTTGAGCTTTTTCACAACTTTCCTCATGCAGCTTGGTTAGCTTTTTTCAACACAAGATCTCCAGGGATGAAGGTATTCTCTTGAATGTGTTTGTTGTAATATCAAACTCACTTCTCTTCACTTTATCCTATCAAAGGGCTGAATCAGCCCAATTTTCTTTAGCAAGGTGAGTGCAAGCATCACTTCATATTTTTCATGTCACTCTGTTAGTTGTTATCAACAAATGTCAAGGCTATCACCACTCATTGACTATGATGATTATATTTCATCAATAACATTACTTCAATTTCATGTGACAACATAAATAGATTTTTCTTGGTCATCATAGATGGTGTTATTTAGACTGCTTAGAGAAGAAAAGATAAGGTTTTGGCCCATTCACACTTGGCTTCTATAAATGTTTTCCTAGATAAATTCATGATAATTTTGTTGTCTACCTTGACTTGCCTATTGATCACAATCTTATATGACAATCCTACAAAGTATGCAATTATATTCTTAATTTTTTCTTGCTTATATTTCTTTCTTTACAATGGCGCAAAAAACTTAACTCTAAAGCAAATAAGAGTACAATTACTATATTTAAATATTGGGATATTATGAAAGTATACGTATTGTTATCAAGTAATATAGAACTTTTTGATTAAGCTCTGAATATCGAACCCATATAGGAGAATTTCAATCTTTAAAGTCAGAAGAAATTAGAAAACATATTCTACTTTGCAAAATATTCTTACTCAAACGATAGATGCTATAATAGGAAGGAAAGTTCAATTCTTTTTGGTAATTTTTTTATTTTTAAAAATAAAGAAAACAACTAACTAAATTCAAATAGATATTTGTAAAATGAAGGTAATATAAATAAGATATATTTTTCCTTATCATGAATCAGTAACAAGTATATAAATTATGTTGTGGAAGTATTCAAATTGAGTTGTGCCAAATCGGAGCAATATTATTCTATACCCTTACTAGAGATGCTATAAAGAACATTAGCTAATCTAAAGTTTGAATAGTTTGGAAGACGGGAAAATACTAGCTCTCACTATAGATTTCCCTCTTCTCCCTCCACCTGGGGGATAACATCTTGTATCAAGACCTAAAACTATAAACCAAATTGGGAGCTTTGGCCTGTCACTCTAAAGTCCTCTAACTCTACACCCTTCAAAGTTTACTTTCCTATTTATTTTCACTCAATTATATGAATTATAGTTTCATACATACAATCGCCATGTGATTTTTTACCATTAGTTGACTGAGAAAATATCATCTTAGATCTTACATGTTCTCACAATAGATATTAACATCTTAATTGCTCAAATCAAGAAGTAAATAATGTACAAGGTTTAAAATCATCACAACTTATTCCAACATTAAAGATTAATACTTCACACAACTTCCGCCCAACACTTAATTACTTATCATTTTAAGGAAAAAGATAAAGAAAACTACTCAGAATTCATGTAAAAACACAACCACACTTAAGTTTAAAAGTAGAAATAATCTAAACACACAAGAAGTCTAAATTAAAACCAAATGTAGTCTCAAAGATAAAAACTTATCTCAATTCATCTCCACCAAACTCTTGAAGTTCCTTTGAATCTCTTCTCTTCTTTTCTCTTACAATACTCTTTATTAACACACTACAACTCCTTCCTTCATTCTCTCTAAAAGTGTTCTAATTAATCTATGAGAGAGAGGGGTCAGCGGCTAATTGATTCTCCTTAAAGGGGCTCTCTTTAATCCAATCTAAGGCCTCTTTTTAAAAGGTGCTTTGGTTTCTCTTCAAAATGTGTCCACATTCAATGAATTTTCTGAGAGTTTCCTCCTTTCAAAAGCCATTTGAAAGTATTTTAGTTTTCATTAACCTTATCCCATGTTTTCACCAAGAGTTTCTTCAAACACCCCTTCAAAAATTTGTCCAAATTCAAAAGTTTTGGACGCTTAGGCACCATAATTCTTTAGCACACCTTCATTTTTGCTTCAAATTTGATCATTTTTCACTCCTTTTAGCATTTTTCACCCATTTAACTATACCTGAAAAAAAAAACACAGATACTTTCCATTAAAGTGCAATATCCTTAAAAATAGGTATAAATATGTGTAGAAAAGTGGTGAAATTAAAGCTCATCCCAAATCTACAAAGTATGTTTGGTCTTAAAAACTTTGTAACACATTGAGCATCACATCAAGGTAAAGCAACAACTTCTATCCATTTGGATACATAGTCTACTACTAACAATATATATAAATTTTTTAAAGATGGTATAAAAGGTCCCATGAAATCTAATTCCCAAACATCAAATATCTTGACTTGCAGCATATAATTGAGGGGCATCTCATTTCTTTTAGCTTCATTAAGAGTTTTACTAGCATAGTAAATTACTTTGAAAATCTTATCATGTTTTTTTTCCTAAAATAGCTCTAATAGCTTAATCACTTGCATCACACATCAATTTAAAAGGGTTTTCCCAATCTGGTGAAATAATAATTAGTGCAGTGACTAATTTTTCTTTTAATAGCTCAAAAGCTTTTAAACACTACTTATCAAAATTAAAAATTACATCTTTTCGAGTAAATGGCTTAGAGGCTTAGCAATTTTTGAGAAGTCCTTAATATATTCCCTGTAGAATCCAACATGTCTTAAAAAACTTCTAATTTCTTTCACATTTGTTAGGTGAGATAAAGTAGCAATCGCTTAATTTTCTTTTTGCGGGATCTACTTTCATACCATTTTTAATATGTGATGTTTTAAAACAATTCCTCCTACTACCATAAATTGGCATTTTTTTTAATTAAGGACTAAATTTATTTCTTCACAGTGCTTAAGATCTTTAGGTAAATGCTCTAAACATGATTCAAATGTAGTTCTAAACCCTAAAAAATCATCCATAAAAACTTTAATTTATTTTTCAATTAAATAACAGAAAATAAACATCATACATCATTGAAATATAGTAAGGCATTACATAAACCAAATGACATTCTTCTAAAAGCAAATGTATCATAAGGTCTGATAAAAAATTTTTTTTCTTGATCCTCAGGAGCTATTTGCATTTGGTGATAACCAATATATCCATCCATAAAACAAAAGAATTTGTGCTCAGCTAGTCTATTCAACAATTAATCTATAAAGGGTAGTGAAAAATAATCTTTCCTAGTGGCGAGAATTAATTTTCTATAATCAATACATATTCACCACCCTGTGACTTGTCTTGTTTGTATTAACTCATTATATTCATTAGAATTTGCAATCACTTCTCCTTTCTTAGGAACACAGTGAATTGAACTAACCAATGCACTGTTCCAAATAGGGTAGATAATTCCAGCATCTAACCACTTTAAAATTTCTTTCCTAACAATTTCTCTCATAACAGGACTCAATCTCCTTTGATGATCAGCCCTAGGTTTGCAATTTTCTTCCATAAGAACACTCTGTAGATAAATTAAAGGATTGATTCATTTAATATCAGTAATTATCCATCCAAAGGCTTTCTTTAAATTCTTCAAAGTTTTCATTAAACTTGCTTCTTCTTCTAAAGTTAAATTTGAGGAAATTATAACTGTTAATGTTGAGGAATCATCTAAGAAAGAGAATTTTAAATATTTAGAAAGAAACTTAAATTCAAGTTCGGGAGATTTTTCAATCAATGGACAAAAAGATTTATCTCTTTCTGTCATGTCCAAAACTTCAACTCTTTTTCACACATAATTTGAATCTTCCACATGAAAATCGTCATATTGCTCAAATTCTTCTTCTTGCTCATGTTCCAACTCTTTCATTTCAAATTTCTCTTCATAAGTTGCTTTGAAATGACATTCACTCAGTACCTTATTATATCCATCCTATAACATTCATCATCTTTACCTTTTGCAGAATACTCCATCGATTTTGAAATATTAAAAGGAATTGTTTGATCATTGACATGCATAATTAATTTCTCTTTACATCTATCATTGCTCTTCCTGTGGCTAGGAAAGGTCTCCTCAAAATGATAGGTATATCGTTATCTTCCTCCATATCTGACACAATTAAATCAACAGGAAAGATTAATTGGTTCACTTTCACTAAAATAACTTCTATAACTCCCTTAGAATATGTTATTAAATGATTTATTGACTGCAAAGTTATAGTAGTAGGGGATATTTCTCCTAATCTCAGTCTTTTAAATATTTATAATGGCATAAGGTTAATGTTTTCATCTAAATCACATAAAGCTTTCCCATAAAATTTTTCTTCTATTGCACATGGAATTGTGAAGCTACCAGGATCTTTGAGCTTTTCATAAAGCTTTTTCTGAATTACAGCACTGCACTCTTCACTAAGTGCAACAGTTTCATTATCTTCAAACTTTCTTTTTCTATTAGAATATCCTTCATAAACTTCATATAGCTTGGCATTTGTTCTAAAGCTTCAGCATATGGAATATTAATTGTAAGCTTGTTAAAAATATCTAGAAATTTTAAAAATTATTTATCAAACTATTTTTTACGAAGTCTCTAAGGAAATGGAGGTGGTGGTTTTTCCAAGTTAAATTTTAGTGGAGAAAAAGGTCTCCCAAAACCTTTTTGAGCATCCTCTTCAGGCTCTTTAATTTAGTCTCTCTCTACTTCAATCTCTTTTTGAACTTTATTTTCCAACTCTCTTCTACTTCTAAGTTGAACAGCTTTTACTTGCTCTTTATTTTGGTCTTTTGGATTTACCTTTGTATTAATAGGAAGTGTTCCTTGGGATTTATTACTTAATGAATTTGCTATTTATCCAAGTTGACTCTCAATATTTCTAATTGCAGCTCATTGACTTTGTAACTAATTTCTCATTTGTAACACCACTTCTAATAAAGATAACTTTTTTTCTTTAAATTGTGGATTATTATTAAAACTTGGAGGATAAGTATATATATGATTATTATTACCTTGGTTGTTCAAGTTTCCCAATGGGTTTACTTGGTTGTTCTCTCATTGATAACTATTACCACCTAAATTATTATTATTTCAGTTAAAGTTAGGATGGTTTTTCCAACCTGGGTTATAATAGTTTGAATATTGGTCGGTTGGCTTATTATTTTTGACATTCAAAGTTTCTAAAGATGTTTGAGAATATACCATTTAGCCTAATGAATTCTCTTCAATCATTGAAATTGGTTGAGAAAATATCTTTCCAAATTGGTCTAACTTCCTTAAAATTGTAACAAATTGATTTGCTAACATTGAAAAAACATCATATTCATAATTATTGGCTACTTTCTTAGGATTTACCCTTTCAGAAAATTATTAGTAGCCATCTCTTCAATTAAAGCATATTTGCCATGAAATGATTTTGACATCAATGAACCACGAGTAGTGGCATCAATAATAGATCTAATAGATCTAACTAATCCATTATATAAAGGTTTGAATTATTAACCAATCTGGAACAACATGGTGTGGACACTTTCTCAGGAGTTTTTTAAATCGTTCTCACGCTTCATAAATAGATTCTCTTTCAAACTGAAAAGAAGATGTATTATCATTTCTATGCTTCACAATTTTTTATGGTGAAAAATAATTAGCAAGAAATTTCTGCACTAAATCACCCCAAGTTTTGATAGATCCAGATGCTAACAAATTTAACCATATATTAGCCTTATCCCTCAGTGAGAATTGAAAAGGTTTAAGTCGAATAGCATCATCCAAAACACCATCATATTTAAATGTAGCATACAATTCTATAAAATTAGCAAGATATAAATTTGGATCTTCAATTGGTGCCCCCCCAAACTAATTATTTGACACCATTTGAATAATATCATGTTTAATTTCAAATGATTTAGCCACTACAATAGGTTTTTGAATACTACAATGAAGTTCATCTACTGTAGGGTTTGCATAATCTTTTAAAGGTCTAAATTCTTATTGAATTTCAGCGTTTTGATTATTTTGATTCGTCATTTCTTGAAATTTTTGAACTTTTTCTGTATTTTTTTATAAAATTATTCTAATAGTTCTTTCTAATTCAGAATCATAGTGACTAGTCCTTTAGAACTTGAACTACACATACATTATTACAAAATAAAATAAAATCACACAAAAAGAACTTATATGTAAACAAAACTACAATAATCTAAAAGTTTAAATAAGGCTTTCTAAAATTAGAAATTTGTTTTCCCAAAAATTCCTTCAAATTTTTTTAAATTTAGCTTTTTCTCCCCGACAATGGAGCCAAAAACTTGATCCCATTTTCTGGTACGATAGTATTATGTTGTATGTTTGGTTACATTCTTGATTATCTTTATTTTATATTTATTCTTTGCAAAGGTGCCATAAACATGTTCCAAAGCAAGTAAGAGTGCAACAGTTTTACTTAAATATTGGGATACTACGCAAGTATACGTATCGTTATCAAGTAATATAAAACTTTTTGACTAAACTCTAAAATATCGAACTCATAAGGAGAACTAAAAACTTTTNGATATTCTTATAATAAATCTAAAAGTTTAAATAAGGCTTTCTAAAAATAGAAATTTGTTTTCCTAAAAATTCCTTCAAACTTTACTAATTTTTTTTCTTTTTCTCCCTGACAACGGTGCCAAAAACTTGATCCTCTTTTCTTTTATATACTTCTACTTCTGACTCCACTGCTAAGAACTAGATGTAAGTTTCCTAACAACATAAGCTAAAAAACTTGATCCCTATCTCGTATAATAGTACTATGGTGTATGTGCGATTAGATTTTAGATTATCTTTATTTATATTTCTTTCTTTACAACGGTGTCAAATACTTGACTCCGAGGCAAGTAAAATTACAACTATATTTAAATATTGGGATACTACGGAAGTATACGTATCGTTATTAAGTAATACAAAACCTTTTGATTAAACCCCAAAATATTGAACCCACAGGGAGAACTACCAACCCTTAAGAAAAAATTAGATAACAAACTCTACTTTGAAAAAGAGTCTTACTCAAACTATAGATACTATTGTTGGAATAAATGTTCAATTCTTTTTGGTAATTTTGATAATTAAAAATAAAGTAATCAATTGATTAAATTTCACTAGTTTTTTGTAAGATGAAAGCAATACAAATAAAATATCTTTTTTCGTTAACATGAATCAGTAATAAGTATAAGAATTCTTTTGTGAAAGTATTTAAATTGTGTTGTGTCAAATAGGAGCAATATTATCCTTTACCCATACTAGAGATGCTATAATGAACATTGTCTAATCTAAAGTTTGAACAGTCCTAAAGACAGGCTAGGTATGGAAGATACAAGCTCTCACTCTAGAGTTCTCTCTTCTCCCTCCACTTGGGGGCTAACCTCTCGTATCAAGACCTAAAATAATAGACTGAATTGAGGGTTTTAGTCTGTCACTCTAAAATCCTCTAACTCTACACCATTTAAAGTTTATTTTCCTATTTATTTTCACTCAACTATAAGAATTACATTCTCATCTATACAATCTCATGTGATTCTACCATTAGTTGACTGAGACAATACCATCACAGATCTTACATGTTTTAAAACCAAATATTAACATCTCAATTGGTCAAATCAAGAAATAAATGAAGTACAATGATTAAATCATTACAACTTATTCCAACATTATAGATCAATACTTCACACAATTTCATCTAGCACTTAAATACTTATCATTTTAAGGAAAAAAATAAAGAAAATTACTCACAATTTATGGAGAAAACACAACAACAATTAAGTTTAAAAGTAGAAATCATGTAAAAACACAATAAGTATAAATTAAAACCAAATGTAATCACAAAGATAAATAATTTTCTTAAATTCTTCTCCACCAAACTCTTTAAATTCCTTTGAATCTCTTCCTTTCTCTTACAATCCTCCCTAGGTTTGGTCGCCCAACCCTAAAGGGTTAAAATCTCTCTATGCCACTAACAAACAATAATGTATTCTTACTTATAACTATCTAATCACTTTCTTCTTTACTTAGAATGAAAAAGTGAGAAGAACCAACTCCTTACCTTTTTTTCTCCCTAAAAGTGTCTCAAGACTTTTATATCTATATCAATTCAATCCAAGTCCTCATTTTTATAGTTTTCCAAATGGTGATTTGGTGTCTTTACAAAATGTGTCCACATTCAAGGAATCTTCTAAGAGCTGCCTCTTTTCAAGAGTTATTTCAATGTATTTTTCTACCCATTAACTATAATCCATGTTTTTGCCAAGAATTGCTTTAAACACCCCTTTGAAGTTCATCCAAAATTCCTTGAATTTTCATCATAACTACCTGGAACGTAAGCGTGAGGTCTTCAGCGCTTAGGCACGATTTACCTTCTCTGTCTCTAATCAACCTTTTTGTAAATCAACAATTACAAGAATTTGATGACGCAACTATNATAATTATTTTTATGCAAAGATATACATCTTTAAAGAAAATTTCAAAAGATGATCAGGACAACCCCTAATCAATTGAAATTTTTATGTAAGCTAGCCCTAGACCAAAAAGTCCTTTGGCCAAAATTTCATATTTTTTTAAAGTTTCTGTGATTTATTAGAATTAATTGAAGTTTTGGG
>JXCR01071323.1:99420-111541 GCA_002079205.1 Phalaenopsis hybrid cultivar | reverse complement strand
TATTGTGAAGATATGGTGTACCCTAGTTCCAAGTCAACACCCAGGGTCAATCCTAAAGTCAAGTAATCCTTTAGGGACTCTTCTTGAGTTCTCTTATAATGATCTTATCTGCTAAATGCTAGAGGTTAAGATCATTATGTGGAATTTCAAGTCGAGTAAAAAGAAAAGTTTTGAATTTCTAATGGTGGGGGTACCTTTTCTAATTTTCTAAGACTAGTCAATAGGAAAGTCCTATGGCTAGACCTAGGCTACTAAAGAAGTTTCTAGACCTCAACCAAAAGTGAGGTCAACAGACCCTCTGATTGAAGCTTCACTTCTCAGAGCCAAGGTATAAACATTCTCTTATTCCCGAGCCTATTTAAACTCTTCATTTGTTTTGAGTTTATTTCATGGAATCATAACCGTGTGGATATGTTCATCTAGTCTAGACGAGCATTTTAAAAACAAATTTCACTTAATTTGGTTAAGAAATGAGAGAGATCTTAAGGCTGGAAGATGGACGGTTCTCGGGCTAGGCTATTAGGGACGATGATGGGGAGACGTTCGATCGTGCGTGTATCAGATGGGTGTACGAGATCAAGAAGAACATCACTTCGGAACATCAGCCGTGGGCCGAGTTAGCACTGAGGTAGACGACGTCGTCAAATGGGAGCGCGCCGCGTGGAGCTTCGGAGCCGTAGTAGCTTGAGGTGGCGACACGCATTTAAATAGATAAATAGGGATTTTTCTTATTTATTTAAATACCCCTAACTTCAAAAATTTATATCTTGGTGTAGAAAAATCATAAAAATAAAATAAAACTACCCACTTGCTCAGTGAACAGAGAAGAATAATATGAATATTTTAAGTCCATGTGATGCATATTTTATTTTTAATTAATTAAATTCTGATTTGAATCTTTTGATTCTCCTTGCATATAGACATTTCATTAGATCTTACAATTTTTGCATGTTGTTGCCTCTGTCTTAGGGAACATCCCTTAATTTTTCTAAAGTCAGAGAGGTCCATAGACAGAGAATCACATTTTTCAAGTTTATGTGCATTATTTGCTTAAAATAGTCATGGAAATTAGCATGTTTCTTAGAAAAATCTAAGAAAATTTTGGAAGGTTTACTAAGTCTAGAGAACCCTTAGGAAAATTTCCCACAAGTCAAGTCATTCAAAATATACCTGATCTTCACAAATCCTAAATCACTAAGATAATTAATTTTGCAAAATATAAATGATAAAATGACTTGATTTTTAATCTCCACTATTGCTTAGGATCTAGAGAGCACACCATAAAAATTACAAAATATTTTGAGCTCATTTGGTAACTTAAGTTGATTTTTAAAGATAAATAACATTTTTGGCACCAAAATGATTTTTAAAATCAAAATATAACCTGAAAAATTATAAAATTTGTTTTTTTTTGAGTTCTCTGTGATCAGGGGTATTTTCAAAAAATAAAATGGAGTTTAAAATAAAAACTTTATTTTTGTTTTTTTTTTAAATATTTAAAATAATTAAAAATCCCTAAAAATTATAAAGATAATAAAATTCATGGAAATGTTCTAAATTGCTTCCTAAGCACTTAGGAACAATTAAAATATTTTTCCTTATCTTCTAAAAAAAAAAGATATTGAATTTTAAAGCTTAAAAAATGATTTTTATGGGCTAAAATGAGTTTTCACTAAAATAATTCCAATAAATCAAATAAAATTCAAAAAAATATAAAATCCTCTCCTCTCAGTTCTCTAACCTTGACTTTTCAAAAATATAAACTTAATTTTCCCCATTTAAAATATTTTATATTTAATAAATACCCCAGAACTTAAAATAATTTTTAAAATTCAAATAAAATTTAAAAAATCATGAAATTTGGTCCAAAAGTTTCACTAGTCTAAGCCTACCTCGAGTAAAATTTTTAAAGAAGTAGGATTTACCTTGGTCAAGTTAGGAATTTTCTTTGAAAAATCCTATTTTTGCATAAAAATAATTATGTAAAATAAATTTAATTTTTAAAAATCACATTTTCTCCTCTAATGTCTTAATTAACCCACGAATGAGGTAAGATAAAAATTTCAAAGTTATTTGAATAGAATTTGACAAATTATAAAGTGTTAGAGCCTCAGGGGCAAATGTGTAATTTTGAAAACTAGCCTTAATTAACCTTTAGGCTTAATTCAAGAAGGAAAATGGGTAACCTCTGATCTTAATCAATTTATTTGATGTTTAAAACATAAGGGGTTAATTGATAGCACTTTCTTAATTAAAAAGATAAGTTAATAGATTTCTAAATTAGTAAAATTTGGAAGTTTATGAAAATAAAATGAACCTAGGGCTTAGGGGTATGACTTTTGAAGTCAATATATAATAAATTTAATACCCCTTATTTTGATTTTCAAATAAAATTCAAATCATAAATCATGAACACCTAAAGCTTAATCTTTCAAAACTAATTAAGATACTCACCTAGGTCTTAAGGTCTTAGTAGTGACTTAGGCTAAATCAAGTTTCATTTAAATGAGGATTAGAAAAGTATATATCATTGAAAATTAAAAGCTCTTTTGAACAATACAAGCCCAATTAGAAAAGTAAATATCATTGAAAATTAGAACATCTTTCAAACACTACAAGCACAATTAGGATAAAAATTTGGCTAAGTGTTCCAACAACACTAACTTGCCTCTTTAAGGGTCTTCACCCACATAATTCTTAAACTGAATCACAAGTGATAATTACCCTATTCTTATGGATAATTGAGACATCAGTGCTCACTGAGCATTAAGAATATTTACAGGATGAATTATTAAACAACATAATAAGTTTAAAAGAACTCAGGATTTTCCACCGAGGAGCGAAAAAGCAGCACGGACCTGCTGCTTCTTTAGATTTGTTGGATATCTTGAAGATCTACTAAACTTAATATGTTTTGCTTGACAAAATCATCCTTAATTAAATTCCTAAGAACCACCAAGATATGAAAAAAGGTTAGGAAAACTACTAAAACATTACTTTTTGCCTCTATATAAATTGCCCTGACATGCATCTTGAGTTGCAGGTGGTGGAACGAGCACTCACTAGGTACGCTTTTATAATTTTCCGCATTGTCTTTCTTATGCTTTCATACTGTACTTTTATACTAGAAAACTTACATGTTAAACAACGACGCCACCTTGTATGAAAATTAAAACTATCAGGATAGCCACAAAACAAAAACCAAAACCAAAAGGAAAAAAAAACTAAAATCAACCAAGATAAAATTCACCGCCACAACATTCAAAATATAAAACAACTCAAAATTTAATCTCAAACATCACACAAAACTACAAATTTCAACTAAATTAAGATGTCTCTATTGGATGATCAGGAATTCCTCAGAGGAGGTAACCTACGGTTGCTAACGAGGCTTCCTACGGTCTAAATGAAATTATGGAACTCATTTTATTGAGTTTAGTAAGTTCATTTGAACTAAGTGAATCTAATAGAAAATAGTGGTCCCAAAATGAGGGAACTGTGGGATCATAACCGGTGTCGCTCTAATCTACTTTAACATGCCCCCAAAAAATTTAAATAACTTCAACCATAGGGCCACCTGATTTGACATTATAACTTGACACACTAGATAACTCAAACTCGTTGCGGCAACTTCAACCATAGGGCCACCTGATTTGAATTATAACTTGACACACTAGATAACTCAAACTTATCGCGTTCAACCATAGGGCCACCTGATTTGACATTATAACTTGACACACTAGAAAACTCAAACTCGTAGCGACAAGGAGCTTGGAGCTAGCATAGTGGGCAGCACAACCATCTTCAACAGCAAAACCTATCTTCCCAAGCTAAACTAATCTTCCTTCCTTAAAATTAAACAACAAAGCCATAGGACTTCGAGGTTGCTTGCTTATGCAATGTAAATCCTCATCTTATCTTTAGGCCTTTGTATAGCCCTGCTATACAATATAAGCCCTAACTCATCTTAGGATTTCGAGGTTGTCGTTTGTCACGACCTAAACCCTCACATCTTCCAGGTTATTTGTGTGATCGTTTTACATGAATGTAAGCCCTAACTAATAAAATTGACAGGATGAAACACCTAAATATTTCTCCTCAAAACTGAAACCAAACATTAGGATAGCTTGGGAAGTCACAGGATTTTCCTCTGAACCCATGACATCCCCTAGTTCTTCCTTTTTTGGACTCTACAACAGAATCTTCCAAATTCAAACCAATCCCCTTTCACACCTCTACGTCTGAACTCATTGAAAAGTCCTACCCTTTGAAACTCCTTGAAGATAACATTTCCTGATTTTTATCGAGAGTCTTCTTAGGTGAATTTGGTCATTTAAGTTGTAATTAACTATAGGGGCTTGCCTTTATAGGAAGCATGTCCGAACCCAGCTTAATATAAACACTATTTAATCCATTATATTAAATAGGGGAACTTGTCAGCTAATACAAAGATTTCACAGACCAAACAGATGTCATATATTCCTTAGTTTTACAGGAAGCGAGCCTCATCCTCATGTCTTGTGTTTATCCTTTGAGATAGATACAGGAAGGTATAGTGCTCTTTCGTTTAAACTATGAAAAATATGCGGTCAGTTTGATTTCATATTTTTATAAAAATAAATATATATTTAAATTAAAACGTCCTTATGAAGCGGACAACAAATTTTCGAATTCGGTGACTGAAATCTTCTTACGGGCAACTCTCCAACCACAAATATCGCCGATAATAATTTATTCCCCTGAGAAGAAATGAGAATCGAATTATTTCCTTAGATTAAAAACTATTTTCTTCTTATTTTATATTTATTTATTTGGATTAGATTTACTTTCTTGTTTATTTTAGTCTTTCATATTTTATCCCCTTTATCTTCAAATAATTAATATGAATTGATTAATTGAAGATATTAGGTGTTGTATATTTATTTTTCATGTATTTTCTATTTTTTGTATTTCCTATTCTAAGATTCATGTAAGGGTTTTTTGTAGCTCATTTCATATCAATAAAATAATCTTGCACTATTCTGAATTTCAATAGTATATTAGAGCCTTGAAAAAATCTAGTCTCTTATCGTCGGAAAAATTTATATTCCTTGCAGCCGGCAATCTTTGTCCTGTCGCAGACCCTTCCTTTGCATCATCTTTTCAATTTTTCATCGGAACTTCATTTCCTTATAGGCCCCACCACCAGAATCCCTTAACTGGATTTCGTATGGAATGTAACAAAAGCAAGCAAGGTGTGCTCTAAAACTGTAAATAGTTGGAACTCAGAAGAGAAAGCACAAACCCAGTTTAACATGATGCAATCTTCACAGAAGTTGGCATCTCCATGTTTAGAGGATTGCTTAAATCTTTTAAAGGGAAAGCGTGATGAACATAAACTTGTGTGCCTCCTCGCTACTCGACTCTCCAAAAGAGACGATCACGCAATAATCTATTCAATTTACAAAGTTGTCAAAACACAACTCTTACATTGCCTGTTGAACACGAGAGCAAGCAGTGTCAAAGTTAGAGCTGATAAGGATGCATACTTGAAGCTGCCTGGTATGTTTTTGTATGTGATAATTTTCATTTTCAATGGTTCGTTTATCGATATTACTATGTGATGTGTTCGTCATTTCTTGTAAATTGTGAAGTTCTTTTTGTTTTTGAATTATTCTTATTATTCGCTCAAACTCCAAATCTTAAAGTATTAAACCTTCAGATCCTGAACTACACATACAAAACTAAAACTTCAAGAGATAAAATCAAAATACTTAAAATATATTTAACTTTAACACTCAAACAAGCACTTATATAGGTAAACAACACTACAATTTTCCAAAATAAGTTCCACAGTTTAAATAAAATTTCTAAGTTAAAAAGGCAATAAAATAATATTACGGTCACTAATTTCGAATATTTGATGGACTATCATACTTAAATTATTAACTACTAGCAAAGCTGGAATGCAAAGTTTAAATAGTAACTACAAAATTATGTTTATGTGATGAAGTTATCTAATATGAAAAAGCATCTTTCCCACTACAATGAGTTTTGGTAAAATGAGATTAGATAAATAGTTTAAATATGTATTGTGCCAAATAGGTGCAAATTTAATTCTCTATCCTGATTTAGTGTTATAGAGAATCATTGGCTAATCTCTGGTTTAGTCCCTAAATACGTGGTTAAGCTGGGAGGGTACCGGCTCTCACTCGAAAGCTCCCACTTCCCTTTCCCTGAAGGATAAACCTCTCTTTAGTTCTTAAACACTAAGACCAAATTAGGAATTTTATTCTGTCACCCTAAAATCTCCAATTCTACACCCAATAATGTATATTTTGCTAATTATTTGCACTTAATTCCATGAACAAAATACTCCTTCATAGAATTAAATGTGATTCTCACTGTGTTGTAGAACTCATACAACATTTCCCCGATCATATGTTTCACAACATATTTTAACATTTCAATTGGCCAGATTGAAAAGTAAATTAAGAATGAAGTTGAAAAACCATCACAATTTATTCTAAATTTTAAAATTGGCACATCCAAATTATCTCTTCATTTCACCATATCTCAGAGTAGGGAGAAAGATAAAGAAAACTACTCGGACTTTATGAGAAAGATACAACAAAACACAAATTTTATATATAAAAGAAAGTTTATGCAATAATAATAAACAAACAACACTTATCTGAAACTCTTTCTCAAAAGTAAATCTTTGTAGTCTCTCTTGGACTCTTTCTCTCTTCACAATACTCTTGATTCTCTTTTAGAAGATGTAGAAAGAAAAAATCTCTCACTTCTCCCCCTCTCTAACAACTCATAAAAAAGAATTCACACTTAAACTCACTACAAAAACTCAAATTTCTAAAGAAATAAATAATTAATGGACTCTATTTGGTTGGGGGGAATGGAAGAGGGAGTTTTCTGATCAATTTTCACCCTCGATGGAGCCTAATGTCAGTTTTCCAGTAGGTGTATCAAAAAATTCTTCAAAAAGCTTCAAAATTCATCGAATCTTCTAGAAATAGGTCTTGCATCGACATTGGTGTCGTCAACGCCAGTGGCCCATGAATTAATTTAGTGATCTCTGTCAAATGGCTTCGTCGGTGCTGCTCCTGGCGCCGTCAGTGCTAAGTATATTTTGGCCTCAGTTCTATAGGTTTGCACCTTTGGCGTCCATCCTGGCACCGTCGACGTCTATCCTGACGCCGTTGGCGCTGAGTATTTCTTCAAAAATGTCATTTTGACACCAAATTTCATATGTTTTGCTTTCTTTTTGCTTCAAGTCCTAAAAAACAACAACCTACAATAAAACATGAAAGATACCTACCTTTAAAGAGCAATATCACAAAAAATGATCCTTAAGTAACTCCTTTACTACTTAAAAATATAACTCATGGCAAAGAATTTAACTTCTAGATTTTCATATTTTAGTCCACTAAATACAATAGCATAACTTCAGAAAAATATAAAATAACTTCAGTTAATACTAAAGGGATAAGAATATCTAGAAATCAAGTTTAAGATTTTTGATTCTCTATTCTTTGTAAGGAAAATTGCAAATTGTCATATTGAAGCCACTTAGAATATCTAAATGAAAAAGAACTTCATGAAACTTTATTAGTAAATATGCTAATTCATAAATATAAGTTTAGAGAATATAGCAAAGCCTTCTTCTTTAAGTTGATTCAAGTGAAGCCAATTTTTTATTAGGCATCTCCTCAAGCTTCTTCTCACATTTTTTTCTACTTTTTTTTTCTTCTTTTCTTTTTCTTTTCTTTTATTTTCTTTTCTTTTCATTCTTGATCATTTTCTATCCTTTCTCTTTTTTTTTTCTTCTCTTTTTTTTATGTGAGGACTACTATATCCGAATAGCTTTTAACGATTTTGAACTTCACCATCTTCCTCTTCAAGTTAAAAACTTCACATTCTTTACTTAATAAATTTATATTAGCTTTAAAAATTTTTCATAAAGTTTTATTCTTTTCTTCTTACATGAATTTCTAAGATTTTTAATAATTAAAAATAACAAATTCCTTTACTTACAATGGAAAAACATAGTCTTATCTTTCATACCAAATATCTTAATCTCTAAAATTAACCATTATTATTTAAAAGTTTTACTTAAGTTTACTATATATTTAGAAACACAAATATAATTATCTAAAGTCACCCTCTAATACCAACGGTCATGTTAAATTTAAAACTTTTTGAAAATATAGCTAATTGAGGACAAATAAATTAAGTTTCTTTCTTTAAAAAAGATTTTTTTCCCCCAAACTTAAAATTTTAAAAGATTTTGCATGAAAAATATAAAAAAATATAGGGTGAAAGAAAACATTTAATATATAAAGAAAAGACTTACCTATTTAAGGTTCTGATATTGAAACTTAACTCTGAGAAGACTTATCTGTTGCAGGTGCTAATATGAAAAGCTACACAATTTAAAACATTAAATAACACATAATACATATAAAAATTTGCTAAGAAAGAATTTACTACAAATACATTCAACAAATCACTAAAAACTAACAACAGTACTAAAATGATTTCTAAAGTAAAAACAGTTTTACAATCCTACTGTTCACAATATAACATAACATCCTAAATAAAGCAAAGTATCACACTCTAAAAACAAACAATAACAACAATTAAGTACAACCAACTATTAACTAAACAAAATATCAAACTAAAACATCACCAATCATCATCATCTTCTTCTTCTTCTACATCAAAGTTTTACTGTTGATAAGGGGTATTGACTGGGTGACTAGGAAACTGAACTGAGTGGTCACCCCTAATGTATCTAACCATCACATCATCATAAGCAGCATCATACTCAAACTTCTACATTGTCAAATCATCATTATGTGCATTTCTGGACTCCATATTTTCCAATATGTATTTTCATCCCTAAGATATCTCCCTGTTGGATCATAAGTTGCTCCATAAGTCCCTGGAGAGTAGGGGTACTAAAAGTCGAAGGAATATCCCTACTCCTACTTTCAGATCTCCATCCAACATAGGACTCATAAGTTTTAGTATTTGCAGGCCCAATAGGTTTTAGAGGTTCAATCCTGTCCTCATTCATTCCAAAATCAACTCCTAAATGTTCACATTGTGTGAAGATCAAGGCAGGGTGTGCTAATCCACCAATAGTCTCACCCAAATCAATAGAATCTCACCCAAATCAATAGAATGAGTGTTTCTATAAATAATAAAGTCTTCATCTATCCTTCTCATATGATGGATACAGAAGTTCAAGATGGTTCTATCCTTTGTAACCTCGTTATCAAGATTTGTTGGTATCATTGTAGCAGATATAAAGTAGTGTCAGGCCTTAGATACTAGATTTAACATAAAAAGAGGAAAGTTTACCTTAACATTATTCTTCACCTTCCAAGCTCCTCTTCCATCAGTAAGAATAGAAATAACTTTATCTAAGGCCTCATTTGTAGCAGAAAATGATTTGTACTTACAGCAATATATGTCATCTAACTGATATAATTCATTAATTCTTCTTAGAGTAAATTCCACCATTTTTCCTCGAACAAAAATGTAGTCCTCAAAAGTTCCCTTAAAGTTGGCATAGAATTCCATCACTATACCAATAATAGCCTTGGCAGTAAAGTAACGAAAATTCTCCCACTGCCAAGCAACGATTAAACTTTTGACTTCTCCACCCAAATTTTTAAATGCTCGATCCGAAATTACTTTCTTAGTTGAAAGCAGACTATTGAAACAAATGTTAGCCTTGAAGTTGACAAATTTTTTATCATCAAAATCCACTTTCATCATTCCCTTGCTCATTCTCCGTGTCATGGTAATCTAAGAAAAAATTTGAAAATCTAAATAAATTCTGAAAATCATGTGGAACATTCTAAACTCAAATCTACTAAGTAAGAGTTCTTCAACAAAGTATTTTCTAAAAAATTATCCCAAAAATTTCAAAATTTTGAATCTCGGCAATGTAAGATAAATACTTGGTGAAAATAAAAAATTTTGAGTTCAAAGTGTAGCTCTTACCGAGAGAAATTGAAATCCAGACTTCTTTTACCATCAAATCACCTCCTAGGTGCACAAACCAGAGGTTGAAGGTAACCAAAGGGGTAAAAATGGTGTTCTTTCTGTGCAAATCGTAGAATTTTAAGGGGTTTGGGCACTTTTGGGTCGAGGGCGCTGTCGGCACCCATGCTGACACCGTCGGCGCCAGCTCCAAAAATCTCATATTTTTAATTTTCAAAATTTCAATTTTCATTCAATTCACTCCAAAGTCTAGTTAGTCTTTCTAAACACTAATATTCATCCTAAAATAATTCACAAATAAGATTTTTCACAAACAACACCAAACTAACCTTTATATATGAAAATTCAAATTTTTACAAACACACATTTCTAATTACACTCACACATACATAAAGCAAACTAAGTTATAACTCAACATTAAAATCAAACCACAACACTAGAATACTGACACAAAACTATACACACAATTAAAGTTAAAAGAATTCTAAAGCAAAGTAAATCCAACACAATCACATTAAAAACATAATTACTTTAAAATAGTAGAGAGTCTTACTTCTTCAATTATTCTACTTCATCTTCAGTACTTTCTCCTCCTCTAATATAACACATAGACTGGTAATTGACGTACAATTTGTAGAAGAGTTGGTACGGGAATTGATCAGTTGAATTTTATCAATCCTTACATTTTTCTAGATCATCTACACCAAACCTGCTTCAATTATTCTAGTATGATCAAAGTTCTCCTTCATCCTCCATTATAAGTGATCAAAAAAGTAGTTAAGATTTTCTATTGCATTCATAATACTCTGAAGTTCTCTTTCAATTTTCTTCATTTTCTTCTCTAAAACTATTGAACTTCTAATAGTATGTGGTATTAATGGTGTCGAAGCATGTGATGAATGATCCAAGATAATATCCAATGCTTCATTTTCATTCCCAATATAATTTTCATCAATAGGAATCATGGGTTCCCAGGATAATAATACTTTTTCTCCCAACTTTGAAATGGCACTTGAAATTGACTGCAAAGTAAGAAAATTATAGAAGGATGCCTTTGTCCATATATATGCCCATTCATAAAAATACCCATAATAAATTGAAAAATAATTTATCCCACATCAATGGGCTTTTCCATTTGAATGCAATAGTTTAAAATTGCACTTTCTTTTGTAACTCTACTAATCTTCATGGTAGGGAGTAATTTTGCAAAGATGAAGAAATGCCATTGTTTAGATATTAGATTAAGTAGTGAAGTGGAGAAACTAACATATCCCTCATCTCTAATTTTCTAATTATCATTTTTATATGTCAGAAATTGGTATACATATTGCATCATATCTCTCGTTACGATAAAATTTGTATAATGACAGATTGACCAGTTTTCTATCATATACAAATCATTAATTAGAGGTGGAGTAAATGGTACAGCCTTACCTCAAATGAAGACAACTCCTTGGGCAATTCCATGTAAGTTAGCTTATAATTCTTTTATCATTGGTACAACAACTGCAGTGATAGCGTAGCACAGAACTTCCTAATGTCTTTGTACTATGATTTTCTCAATCTGTGAACTTGGATTACTCAATTCATGATTGACAAAGCTTCTCTGCTTGATAAGTCTCTTCTTCATTATGAATTTGTAGTATAATCTCTGCACATCAAAACCCATAAACTTTCTTCAATTGAAAACTCCATACTTTGAAGTATTTCTGGAATTGAAAGCCATGAATTTTGAAATTTGGAAGTTTCTAGTCTTCCAAGGCAGTTTTCAGGCCTTTAAAAGCACCTCTTGATGGTTATTAAGGAGTGCAATCCCTCCAAAGTCTGTCAAATTTATCCTAAATGCACGAAACTGCTTGGGATGCTGTCAGCGTTCCTGATGGCGTTGTTGGCGCCATGGCTCGTTTAGACGGGCGCCGTCGGCGCCAGTGGCCATTGTTGCGTCGCTTCTTTTTTTGGTTCAATTCAATTTCAAATTTTCTTCCAATATCAATATTTGTCTTATTTTATGATATATAGAATTGTGTAGGATTCAAAAACATTATTATTTCCTAATATAAAACACTTATTAAACAAAATAGTAAGATATTTAGATATATATATATATATA
>JXCR01071323.1:62207-98621 GCA_002079205.1 Phalaenopsis hybrid cultivar | reverse complement strand
TATACATATATACATATATATACATATCTATATATGTATATATACATATATATATATATGTATATATGTATACATACATATATATATACATATATATGTATATATATATATATATATATATGTATATATGTATATATATATATATATGTATACATGTATATATACATCTATATATATATATATATATGTATATATACATCTATATATATATATATGGGTTGCATCCCACAAAGCGTTTAGTTTAACGTCGTCAGCCCGACATACTATTGTTTAATCAGGATGACTCAACATCAAAATTTCTTTAAATTGCAGCATGCACCCTTCATAATAATGTTTCAATCGATGCACATTAACTTTAAATATATTTCCAGTTTTAGGATTTTTAATAACTACACTTCTATAATGATAAACTTTAATCACCTTAAATGGTCCTAACAATCTAGTTTTCAGTTTTCTTGGAAGTAATCTTAATCTAGTATTATATAATAGAACTTATTGTTTAGGTTCAAATTTCTTTTTTATACTCTTCTGATCATGCCATATTTTCTTACTCTCTTTATAGATTCTTGCATTACCATATGCTTCATTTATTATCTCCTCAAGTTCATTGAGTTGTAATAATCTTTTCTCACCAACATCTTTTAGATTAAAATTAAATTCCTTAATAGCCCAAAATGTTTATTCTCCAATTTTACTGGTAAGTGGCAGGTTTTTTTCCAAAAATAAGTATGTATGGGGACATTCCAATAGGAGTCTTATAAGCAGTTATGTATGCCCATACTGCAGTATCTAATCTAGCAGACCAATCCAATTGATAAGATTTACCGTTTTTTCTAAAGGTCACTTTATTTCACGACTTGATATCTCTGTTAGACCACTCATTTAGGGATGATAAGCAGTAGAGAATCTATGCATAATATCATATTCTTAATCAATTTCTTGATTCTCTTATTTCTAAAATGGGATCCTCAATCTGTAATAATCACTCTCGGCATTCCATATCTTATAAAAATATTTTTATTTAAACATTTTAAAACATTCCGAGCATCACAATTATGTACAACAATTTCTTCAATCTTTCTGGACATATAATCAACAGCAAATAATACATATAAATTTTAAAATGAAGGCATAAGTGTTCCCATAAAATCTAATCCCTACACATCAAAATTTTCAATTTCCAATGTGTAATTTAGAGGCATTGCATTTCTTCTAAAAATATTTCCTACTCGTTGACATCGATCGCATGTTTTAATATAATCATTAACATCTCTAAAAAGAGTAGGCCAATAAAATCCAGCTTGCAAAATTTTATGTGCAGTTCTATTTGTTCCAAAATGTCCTCCAAATTTAGAATCGTGACATCTTAGAATTATTTGTTGAGTTTCTTCATAAGGCACACACTTCTAATAAATAAGATTTTTACATTGTTTATATAAATATGGTTCATCCCAAAAATAGAATTTTGAATCATATATAAATTTTATACATTGTTTATATAAATATGGGTCATCCCAAAAATAGAATTTTGAATCATAAATAAATTTCTTTGATTATCGATTATTAATTTTTGGTGGTAGAATATCACACACAATATAATTTACTATATCGACATACCACGATAGATTCATTACATCAATATTATATAATTTTTCATCAGAGAAAGTTTTCAAAATTTCATTTGTAAAATTAGTTAATATTTCTTATTCTAGTCTTGACAAATGATCAACTATTTGATTATCTATTCCTTTTCTATCAACTACCATAAAATTGAACTCTTGCAATAGAAGTATCAATCTAATTAATCTTGGTTTAGCATCCTTCTTTTGCATCAAAAATTTGATAGCATAATGATCTGTATGCACTATTGTTGATCTCATTTTTGGTTGAGGTCTAGCTTTTTCCTCTTTAATAGCCTAGGGTCTAGCCATAGGACTTTCCTGTTGACTATTCCTAGAGGACTAGAAAAGGAGCCCAAACCATTAGAAATTCTAAACTCTTCTTTACTCAACTTGAAGTTCCACATATTGGTTTTAACCTCTAGCACTTAATAGGTGGGGCCAGTATGGGGGAACTCAAGGGGAGTCTCCTATAGGATGGTTAGACCTTAGGACTGGGGTGATCTGGTGATGGTTGAAATGGCTTGCACACACTACACTCTCTCACGTACCCCAAACCCTAGAATCCCATAGTTTGGTCTCCTGACTCCTTCTGGAAAGCTCATATGAATGGACCTATACCCCGGTCTTTGGCTAAGAGGGTTCGAGCTAGCAAATTGAGCATCCAAAATGAATCCTCATATGGCTTCTATTGGTTTGGTATGGCTTCATGGCTTGTTCGCCTATCTTGGCCCAAAATCACCAAATTTCCAAAATACCCCTACAACCCTAATTTTTGCCATAAAAATTTGAAAATTACCCAAAATATCTAAATTTTCCAAAAAATCATCTCAAACCACTCACCACTACCTAAATTGACCAAAATTTACAAAAATCCCAAACTACCCCAAAATTGCCAAAATTACCAAAATGCCCCTCATGACCTAAAAATTCTAAAATTTCCAGAAAAATTCTAAAATCATCCCAAATATTCCCAATTTCAATTTTTGGTCATCAATTTTACTCAATTTGACCAATTTTACCCAATTGGACCAAAAGCCCCAATTTGCCCTCAAAGGCCCAATTTCCCCACATTAGCCTCAATCTTGGCCCAACTAACCCTAACATTGCCAAATTTTTATTCTAAACCAAAATTTGGCATCCCCAAGCCCAATTTTGACCATATGCCTAAATTCCCCAAATTAACCTCCCAATTCAATTCAAAACCACTTGAAATTCTTCCAAAGCCTTCATGACATATTCCTACACCAAACTCAACATTTAATAAAATTATGCTCTTGCTTAGTGAACAGAAAAAAATAATGTCAAAATGGTTTCATATTTTTTTATGCATGTATTATTTTTAATTAATTAAAGGGTGTTTTTCTCATTTTGATTCTCCATTTGCATAGAAATTTCACCATGGCATGGGATCATGAGGCTTTTAATGTCTCTGTTGTTAAGCATCTCCCCTTATTTTTCCAAGGTCAGTCAACATCTCTAACTATAGATATCTAATTTTCAACTCAATAGCCCTTATTTTGGTATAAAAAACATAATAATTAAAAGACTCATCTGAAACATATAAACTTTATTTTGGTGGGTTTATTGTGGTTAGAGGATCCTAAGAAAAATATAAACTTGATTTAACTCATTCAAAATAACCCTAATTGTCACCAACCCTAATAAATTGAAGTAAAATTAATTTGGAGAAATTATGAATGTAAAGGATATTAAAACTATTCCACACTATAATTTAATGTTAGAGGAGCTCCTCATAAAAATTTCAAGTCAATTGGAGTTAATTTGACCACTCAAATATATTAATTAATTGAAATCACATTTTTAAGCATTAAAATAATTCTAATAATTAAAATACAACTCAAAAAATTACCAAATTGGTTTTGGAAGCTCCTTATGACTAGAGGAACCTAAAAAAAAATTGGAATTAAAATAAATATATCATTTTTTAGCTATTTTTGGACATTTAAATAATTAAAGATGAATCAAAAATCATAAAAAATGTAAAATTGTAACAAAATATACTAAAATGCCACATTTGACTTGTTGATCATCTAGTATCAATTAAAATAATTTTACTAATTTTTTAAGTCAAGATATTAATTTTTAAAGGCTTAAAAATGATTTTTTGTCTAATTTCTTTCTAAAATAGTTCTAATAATTAAAATATAAGACATAAAAATATAAGCCATAAAAATGTAAGCCTATCTATCCAACATTTGGTCTAGAAAGGGTAAAGGAAAGTGATATTTCCTGGTGGCTATGTTTAATTTTCTATAATCTATACAAATTTGCCAACCAGTAACCTATCTTATTGGAAGTAATTCGTTTTTCTCATTTACTTCAACAGTCACTCCTCTTCTCTTTGGAACATAGTGTATTAGGCTTACCTAAGCACTGTCTGAAATAGGACATATAATTCCAACATCTAACAAAATTAAGAAATCTTTTTAACAACTTCTTTCATTATTGGATTTAATCTCCCTAAGGATCAACTTTAGGTTCATACTATTCATCTAGTAGAATTTTTTGCAGATAAATTAAAGGACTAATTCCTTTAATACTTGCTAAAGTCGATCCAAAAGCCTTTTTATATCTTTTCAACATTTCTATTAATTTTTGTTCTTGAATTTCAGTTAAATTAGAAGATACAATAACAGGTAATATAGATGAATATCCTAAAAATACATACTTTAAATGGGCAGGTATTACTTTCAGTTCAAGTTCAGGTGGTTTATTACCTGAAGGAATAAAATTTTATTATCATTTTCCAACAAATTTAAAGTTTCAAATTTGTCCTGAACGTAATCTAAATTATCTTCTTTTATTTCATTTTCATTCTCACAATACTCTTCTTATCTTAATTTACTTTCAAACACTTCTTTAAATTGCTCATTACTCAGATAATCAGTAACTTCGAGCCTAAAACATTAATTATCATTTTCTACTGCAGGATATTTCATAGCTTTTGTAATACTAAATGTTACTTCTTGTTTATTGACTTTCATTATTAATTCTTTTTTTTGTATATCTATCACAACTATCCCTGTTGCAAGAAATGGTCTCCCCAAAATAATAGGAATGTCTTTATCTTCATTTATATCTAATACAATAAAGTCTACAGGAAAAATAAATTTGTCCACTTTCACTAATACATCTTCTATAACTCCTTTAGGATATGTTATTGATTGATCAGCTAACTGAAGAGTTATAGTACTAGGGGAAATCTCTCCTAAATCTAAACTTTTAAAAATCAATAGCGGCATAAGATTGATACTCTCTCCTAAATCACATAAGGCTTTTCCAAAAAACTTTTCACCAATAGCACAAGGTATAGTAAAACTACAAGGATCTTTTAACTTTTCTGGAAGCTTTTTTTGAATAATAGCGCTACACTCTTCACTAAGTGCAACGGTCTCATGATCACAAAATTTTCTTTTCTTTTTTAGTATATCCTTCATACATTTCACATAACTTGGCATTTTTTCCAAAGCCTCAATGAAAGGAAAATTTATTGTTAACTTTTTAAGGATTTCCAAAAAATTTGTAAATTGTTTATCTTTATTCTTATGCTTCAATCATTGAGGAAACGAAGGTAGTGGTTTTTCTAAATGAACTTGTATTGGTTCATTTTCATTGTGATCACCTTCAATCTCTTCCTTCTCCTCCTAAACTTTAGTTTCTCTTTGTATTTCTATTTCTACTTCTTTTTCACTTCATAATTGAATAGCTTTAATTTGCTCCTTATTTAGATCTTTTGGAATACTTCCACAGTACTCGAAAGAATTCCTAAAGGTCTGTTATTCAGTGCATTAGCAATATGTCCTAATTGACTTTCAATATTTCTAATAGCAGCCCCTTGATCTTGTATTTGATTTCCCTTGTTCAACATTACTTCTTCCATCATCAACTTCTTTTCATTAAACTTGTGGGTTAGGGTTAAAGTTAAATCCAGGAGGATAATAAGGTCGATAGTTAGGATTTTTTTGGTTTTTTGAATTTCTTGAGGGATTCACCGAATTGTTATAATTATTCCAACTAAAATTAGGGTGAATTTTCCATCAAGGGTTATAATAATTAGAATAGGGATTATTATTTTGATTATCTATAACATTCTAAGTTTTATAAGATGATTGAGTATCAATTATCAGTCCTAATGAATTTTCCTCTAATACTGGTGGTATATGAGAATAATTCACTCAAATTTTATCAATCTTTTTCGATATAGCGGCAAATTGAGATGCTAAAATAGACATTGCATCAAAATCATGAATACTAGCTACTCTCTTAGGAATTACCCGTTCATAGGGTCATTGAAAATTGTTAGTAGTTATTTCGTCCATTAAAGAGTATGCTTCATCAAAAGGTTTTGACATTAATGATCCACCTGCAGAAGCATCTATAATAGATCTAAGTGATCCTACTAATACATTGTAAAAGATTTGAATTTTTAATCAATCTAGTAAAGCATGGTGTGGACATTTCCTAAGGAGATATTTAAATCTTTCTCAGGCTTCATAAATCGATTCCCCTTCAAACTGACAAAAAGATGTAATATTGTTTCTAAGCTAGTAGTTTTCAAATGTGGAAAATATTTAGCCAAAAATTTTTGTGATAGTTCTCCACAAGTTCTGATAAATCTAGGTGCTAATAAATTTAATCAAGCTTTAGCTTATCCCTTAATGAAAAACAAAAGAAGTCTAAAACTAACAGCATCATTAGATCATCATATTTAAAAGTAGCACATATTTCAAGAAAACTAGCAATATGTAAGTTAGGATCTTCAAAAGGTGTTCCTCCAAACTGATTAATTTGTACCATTTGGATAATAGTAGGTTTAAGCTCAAATGAATTAGCAGCAACATCAGGATTTTGAATAGTCAAGTGAAGTACACTTAATGTAGGATTAGCATAATCTTTTAAAGGTCTTCGTCGATTTTCATTCATTTGATTATCTAAGTTATTCACCATTTCATTCAAATTTTTAATATCTTTTCATTGTTTTTGAATTTTTCTAATAGTACGTTCTAATTCTGAATCGTAAGGTACTAAACCTTCAGAACCAATATTTCACATAAACAAATATAATAAATAAAGAAAAAAATTCTTAAAAATACTCGTAAGTATATATATATTTTTTGGATTTTTGGTTTTATTATTTTTTTATTTTTATATTTTATATTTGTCGCTAAATCTCCTGATTTACTAAATCTATTTAATTTCGTTACCTTCCCCGACAACGACGCTAAAAACTTGATCCCGATGACATACTTGTGCAAAATATATAAAGTTGAATCCGCTTTTCAACGGTGCCAATAACTCGATGAATTATTTATGAATAAGAAATTGAAGTAATTTATGTAGGGATTCTATGTATATATATGTATTGTTACGAGTAATACAAAACTTTATGTTTAAGCCCCAAATATCGATCCCACGAGGAAGGTTTAAATTTGAAATGATAAATTACCTAGGAAATTCACAGTAATAAAATAAAATTACCGTCACTAATTTTGAATATTTGATGTACTATCAGACTTAAATTATTAATTACTAGCAAAGCTGAAATGCAAAGTTTAAACAGTAACTACGAAACTATGTTTATGTGATGAATTTATCCAATATGAAAAAACATCTTTCCCACTACAATGATTTTTTTTGGTAAATTGAGATTATATAAATGGTTTAGATATGTATTGTACCAAATAGGAGCGATTTTAATTCTCTACCCTAATTCAGTGCTATAAGAAATCATTGGCTAATCTCAGGTTTAGTCCCTAAATCCGTGGTTAGGCTAGGAGGATACTGGCTCTCACTCCATAGCTCCCACTTCCCATCCCCTGAAGGCTAACGCTTGATTTAAGGTCTGTTTGGGGTAGCTTGTGCGATTCAGGATAAGCAGCTTATCCTGAAACACGACCCGCGGGTCGAGCGCGGGAGTCGATCCGCGGCCTGCATTTAGTGTAAGAAACTCAAATGCGGCAGACAGAGCTTTCAAAATCGCTCAAACCAAACAGTTAGGCAGCATTTTCAAAAACGCCGCTGCAATTATAAGCTGCCCCAAACAGACCCTTAGTTATTAAACACTAAGGTCAAATTAGAGATTTTAGTCTGTCACTATAAAATCTCCAATTTTACACCCAAAAATGTATATTTTCATATTTATTTGCACTTAATTCCATGAACGAAATACTCCTCCATGAAATTAAATGTGATTCTCACTCTATTGTAGAACTCAAAGTCCATTTCTCGGATCATATGTTTCACAACATATTCTAACATTTCAATTGGTCAGATTGAAAAGTAAATTAAGAACGGAGTTGAAAAACCATCACAATTTATTTTGTATTTTAAAGTTGGCACATCCAAATTATCTCTTCATTTCACCATATCTCAGAGTACGGAGAAAGATAAAGGAAAATACTCAGACTTCATGAGAAAGATACAACAAAATACAAATTTTATATATAAAATAAAGTTCATGCAACAATAATAAACAAACAACACTTATTTGAAACTCGTTCTCAAAGCAAATCTCTTGTAGCCTCTCGAGGACTCTTTCTCTCTTTACAATACTCTTGATTATCTCTTAGAAGATGTAGGAAGAAGAAATCTATCACTTGTCTCCCTCCTTAACACCTCTTACAAAAGAATTCACACTTAAGCTCACCACAAAAACTCAAATCTCCAAAGAAATAAATGACTAATGGACTCTATGTGGTTAAGGCTAGTGGAAGAGGGAGTCTTATGATCATTTTTCACCTTAAATAGAGCCTAACATCGGTTTTCAAATAGGTTCATCTAAAAACTCTTCAAAAAGCATCCAAATTCATTGCATCTTCTAGAAATAGGTCTTGCACCGAAATTGGCGCTGTTGGCGCCAGTGGCCCATGACTTAATTTTGTGCTCTCTATCAAATGGCGCTGTCTGCGTTGAGTATATTCTGGCCTCAGTTTTGTAGGTTTGCGTCGTCGGTGTCCATCTTGGCATCGTCAGCTCTGAGTATTTCTTCAAAAATGCCATTTTGACTCCAAATTCCATCCTTTTTGCTTCATTTTTGCTTCAAGTTCTAAAAATCAACAATCTGCAATAAAACATGAAAAATTCCTTTTTAAAGCGCAATATCACAAAAAATGAGTATAAAATATAGGTCTAAATATGCATAAATTTTGGTGTATCGCACGCCCACTCTCAACTGGGTCCCCTCTCAACAATAAACTACTAGATGAGAAAATACTGCAAATGAAATCCTCTAGTGCAAGACATTGGGAAATGTACTTTGATGAGGCTTTATTAGTCTGAAAAGATAAAGGATCAGAAATGGTTATACCAGTCAAAGCAGGGATTGGTCTGATTTTCATCACTCCAGATAAAGCTATGCTGAGATTCTCTTTTCACCTGACAGAGCCATGTACAAACAATGAAGAAGAATATGAATCATTAATCACCGGGTTGGAGTTGACGATCTAAATGGATATAACAGAAGTTGTCATTTATAGTGATTCTCAACTCGTCATTCAACAAGTCGTCGAACAATACAAGATTTTGAAACTGAGGCTAGCAAAATACCACTGATATACAATGAAGCTGCTCAAACAGATCCCTAATGTGACTTTATATAGGATTCCTCGGGGAGCTAATGCCCATGCCGAAGCTTTAGCGAAACTTGCTAAGGAGCTGGCATGCCCCCTAGAGAATTCCATTGACATTACAATACAAGGAAAACAAGCTTTTTTCTCGAATCGACCTCGACAGTCTAAATAGACTCAAAAAAGAATAAGGAATGATGATTAAAGTTGCTGACATCAATGAAGATTGGCGCAAGACATTAATAAAATATTTGCAAATTGAAAAGTTTCTAGAGGATAAGTTTGAGGCATATCACATCACAAGAAAAGCTATGTCATACACTCAAGTGGGAGATGTTCTCTAGAGGAGATCATTTGATCAGATGTGTCTGCGATGCCTGAGCAGAGCAGAAGCACAAAATATCGTCAAAGAAGTAAATGTCGGATTGTGTGGTCCTCACTAGTCAGGGCCAAAGATGTAGATGAAGATCAAAAGACTCGGATATTATTGGCCAACAATGATATTCGATTGCATGGATATAGCTAGAAGGTGTCACCTTTTCCAAGTGCATGGGGTGGTCTTACACCAACCTCCGAATGTGCTACACCCAATTGTTACCTCGTAGCCATTATAGTGTTAGGGCATGGATATAATAGGTCTGATAGATCCTCTAACCTCTAAGAGACACAAATTTATCCTCTCCACTATGGATTACTTCTCTAAGTGGGTAGAGGTAGTACTATTACGAGAGGTTACAACACAACTTGTTCTGCAAATCTTTAAGACCAATATAGTCTACCGTTTTGGTGTTCCATGCAGGGTAATTTCTAACAATATGACAGCCTTCAAGAGCGTGAAGATCAATAACTTTATCAAATGACATGGGATAGATTGGAGATACTCTACAATCTACTATGCTAGGGCAAATGGCTTGGTTGAAGCTTTCAAAAAAAAATGCTTGTGCATATTCTAAAGAAGATACTAGATGAAAATAAAAGAGATTGGTATTATAGACTATTAGAATCCTTGTAGGCTTATTGGATGATGTCCATGACTCCCACTCAATGTACATGTTATGCGCTTGTGTACGGGTCCAAGACTGTATGACCGTGACTTTATATATGCTTAAAAATATAAGTAATTAATACTGCTGCAAAAAGATATAATTCCTCAGCAATTATACCAAAACTTATTAACAGTTATAGATTTGATAAAGGTGTATGTATTAAATATTCAATAATTGTAAAATCACACTTATCAACGCAAGTATAGGTATCGCTCAAGTAATATAGGGCTCTAATGGTGTCAAAGAAATCGATCCCACAGGGAGTAATATTAGAAATATGAACTAAGGCTTTAGAAAAGCAATACTTTAGTCACAATAATGGAATTCAATTTGCTTATCTATCACTAATAGACAATTGAAATAAATATGCAATTTAATAACTATTAAAAAACCAAAGATACTAATGAAGTTTTAAATGTGATATTCAATATATAAGAAAACGTCATTCTCCTTGTCAAGAAATTATAGTGAATGGATAAAGTGAATAATTTTAAATTATATTGTGCCAAATAGGAGCATACCTATTATTTACCCTTTGATCCAGGCATAAAGAACATTGACTAATCCTACGCTTGTTTAATGAATCTGCGGCTACGCTATGAGGATACCGGCTCTCACTTCGAAGCTCCCACGCTCCCCTCGCCCGAGGACTAACATCTACACTTCAACACCTAAATGATAGGACTGAATTGGGGATTTTAGTCTGTCACTCTAAAATCTCTAATTCCACGCCCGATAATTTTATTTCCTTATTTATTTTCACTCAACTTCTNATTCTTTACCCTTACTAAAGATGCTATAAAAAACATTAGCTAATTTAAAGTTTGAATAGTTCTGAAGACCGGTTAGGCGGGGAAGATACTAGCTCTCACTCTAGATTTCCCTCACAGGGAAGATACTAGCTCTCACTCTAGAGTTACCTCGATTCCCTCCACCTGGGGGCTAACATTCTCTCATCAGAACCTAAAACAATAAACCAAGTTGGGGGCTTTAACCTGTCACTTTAAAATCCTCTAACTTTACATCATTCAATGATATTTTCCTATTTATTTGCACTCAATCATATGAACTACATTCTCATTCATACAACTGACAGCGACTTTATATATGCTTAAAAATACAAGTATTTAACACTGCTGCTAGAAAATTTAATTCCTCAGCAACGAGACCAAAAACTTAATAAGGGTTATAGATTCAATAAAGATGTATATATAAAATATTTAATAATGGTAAAGCCAAACTTATCAACGCAAGTATACGTATCGCTCAAGTAATACAAATATTCAATAATTGTAAAGTCACACTTATCAACGCAAGTATATGTATCGCTCAAGTACTACGGGCTCTAATGGAGTCCAGATATCGATCCCACAGGGAGTAATATTAGAGGCTACAAACTAAGATTTTAGAAAATTAATACTTAATCACAACAATATAATCCAAATTGCTTATCTGTCACTAATAGGAAATCTAATAAATATGTAATTTTAATAACTCTTAAATAACTAATTCTACTAATAAAGTTTCTAATGTGAAATTTAATATATAGAAAACATCATTCTCCTTGTCAATAAATTAAAGTGAATGGATAAAGTGAATCAGTTCAAATTAGCAAATAGGAGCATACATATTCTTTACCCTTTGGTCCAGGCATAAAGAACATTGACTAATCCTGTGCTTGGTTACTAAATCTGTGGCTAGGCTGGGAGGATACGGCTCTCACTTCAGAGCTCCTACATTCCCCTCACCTGAGAGCTAACATCTACACTTCAACACCTAAACGATAGAACTAAATTAGAAGATTTTAGTTGCCTGAGGGCTAACATCTACACTTCAACACCCAAATGATAGGACCAAATTGAGGATTTTAGCTTTCCACTCTAAAATCTCCAATTCTACGCTCGATAATTTTTATTTCCCTATTTATTTGCACCAAATTGGGGATTTTAGTCTGTCACTCTAAAATCTCCAATTCTACGCTCGATAATTTTTTTTCCATATTTATTTGCACCCAACTTTTCACTCTAAAATCTCCAATTCTACGCCCGATAATTTTATTTCCCTATTTATTTGCACCCAACTTTCCTCTAAAATCTCCAATTCTACGCCTGATAATTTTATTTCCCTATTTATTTGCACCCAACTTCTAATCTAAAATCTCCAATTCTACGCCCGATAATATTATTTCCCTATTTATTTGCACCCAACTTCCGAGGGCTTTGAAAATCTCCAATTCTACGCCCGATAATATTATTTCCCTATTTATTTGCACCCAACTTCCAAGAGAAATCTCCAATTCTACACCCGATAATTTTATTTCCCTATTTATTTGCACCCAACTTCCAAGGTATTTGACCTCCCTGAATCTTGGATATAATANGAGAAGGAGAAGGGTCGACCAGGTGGAATTTCACAATTGGAGGGCTGCTCGGTCGAGTGGAGCTCGAAGAGGCGAGCCACATGCTCAATCAGCAGTGGAATGCCACGTGTGAGGAGAAGAAGGCGAGCCATCTCATGCGGGAATGGCAGAGAAGACGCGGGAGAGGAAGATTGGGCTCAGCGAGCCATGGCGCCGCTCGATCGATCCACGCCTAGGAGATGAGTCGCGGGAGTTAGGGCAAGCCCGAGCTGCTCTCGGTCGAAGAAGGGAAAAGAAACAATGCCGTGGGTTAGGTGAATAGAGATTAGGTTTTATAAATATTATATAACTAAAACTATAAGTATGAAAATACTTAATTTTTAAGGTAAAAATTTGGTTTGCACATTTTAATATGTGAAATCATTGCAAATTGGATGTTCTTTTTAGGTAATTCTGATGTTTTGGATGAGGTGGCGTAGTTTGTTTTGCCGTTGGAGGTCATTTTGATGAATTCATCGATTTGCGTGTCAATTTTCTCGTGTCGAAAATATGTCAATATGGGTGCCCTTTCCTACTAAAATTGGTGTCCCGGACGCGTTGGCGCAGTCCAATTTGTTATCGGAGATTATCCAGAGAAGTTCACATTTTCACTCGTCCTTTAGGTTAAATTGAAGACCGTCCTCGTACAATTTTGTGCATTTAGTGTATGCATGTGATGAAAAAGTCGTGACGATGTTTTCCTAAGGCTTGAAGTCTTATTAGGAACTTTTCCATTTTCACCTTTAGGCAATATGAGTGAGTGCATATGACGAAAAAGTCGTGACGATGTTTTCGTGAAAAAGTTCACATTTTCACCGCTCGTTCATAAGACGATGATCTTGTGCCATAAATGTTAGACATCAAAGAAAAATAGGAAGTGGTTAGAATTTCTAAAAGAGTGGGTCTCAATTTTAATTTTCTAAGATGGTCAATAGGAACTCCTAGAGCTAAATCCTAAGACCGTAAGGAAAAAGAAATGACCTAAAAAATGAGATCAACATGCACAAAGTTCTAAAAAACTAGCGAGGTTGTACCATTTGGATAATAACATGTTTGAGCTCAAATGAATTAGCAGCTACATCAGGATTTTGGATAGATAAGTGAATTTCATCTGCTGTAGGATTTTGCATAATCTCGTAGAGGGCTAGGTTGATGTTCATTTTCTATTCCTTGATTGTTGACATTATTTTCCATTGTGTCAGGATTTCTAGGTTTTTTTCTTAGTTTTCTAATTCTCCTGACGATGCGTTCTAAAATGACCTAAAAAATGAGATCAACATGCACAAAGTTCTAAAAAACTAGCGAGGTTGTACCATTTGGATAATAACATGTTTGAGCTCAAATGAATTAGCAGCTACATCAGGATTTTGGATAGATAAGTGAATTTCATCTGCTGTAGGATTTTGCATAATCTCGTAGAGGGCTAGGTTGATGTTCATTTTCTATTCCTTGATTGTTGACATTATTTTCCATTGTGTCAGGATTTCTAGGTTTTTTTCTTAGTTTTCTAATTCTCCTGACGATGCGTTCTAAAATGACCTAAAAAATGAGATCAACATGCACAAAGTTCTAAAAAACTAGCGAGGTTGTACCATTTGGATAATAACATGTTTGAGCTCAAATGAATTAGCAGCTACATCAGGATTTTGGATAGATAAGTGAATTTCATCTGCTGTAAGATTTTGCATAATCTCATAGAGGGCTAGGTTGATGTTCATTTTCTATTCCTTAATTGTTGACATTATTTTTCATTGTGTCAGGATTTCTAGGTTTTTTTCTTAGTTTTCTAATTCTCCTGACGATGCGTTCTAATTCCGAATCTTACGGTATAAGTTTTTCAGGTCCAAATTTACGCATACAATTGAAATTAGTACACTGAAAAACAGTTAACTAAATATGAAAATAAGTTGCAATTCAAGTAAAAGTTTTCTAATAGTCCTAATTTGTTCGTTACTCTAATTATGATTTAAAAAAAAAAAAAAACATAATTTTTACTCCCCGGCAACGACACCAAAAACTTGACAGTGATTTTATATATGCTTAAAAATACAAGAATTTGATACTGCTGCTAGAAGATTTAAATCCCCGGCAACAACGCCAAAAATTTGATAACAATTATAGATTTGATAAAGATGTGTATAAAATATTCAATAATTGCAAAGTCTCACTTATCAACGAAAGTATACATATCACTTAAGTAATACAGGACTCTAATGGAGTCATGGATATCGATCCCACTGGGAGTACTATTAAAGGTTACGAACTAAGATTTAAAAAATCAATACTTAATCACAACAATATAGTTTAATTTACATATTTGTCACTAATAGACAAATGAAATAAATATGTAATTTTAATAAACACTTAATTAACTAATTTTACTAATAAAGTTTCTAATGTGAAGTTCAATATATAATAAAATATCATTTTCCTTGTCAAGAAGTTTAAGTGAATGGATAAATTGAATCAGTCAAATTGTATCGTCCAAATAGGAGCATACCTATTTTTTACCCTTTGGACTAGGCATAAAGAACATTAACTAATTCTATGCTTGGTTACTGAATTTGCGTCTAGGCTGGGAGGATACCGGCTCTCACTTCAGAGCTTCCACGTTCCCCTCGCCTGAGGGCTAACATCTACACTTCAACACCCAAACGATAAGACCAAATTGAAGATTTTTGTCTGTAACTCTAAAATCTCTAATTTTTCGCCCGATAATTTTTATTTTCCTATTTATTTGCACCCAACTCCTAAGANATTGCTTATCTGTCACTAATAGACAATTGAAATGAATATGTAATTTTAATAACTCTTAAATAACTAATTATATTGATAAAGATTTTAATGTGAAATTCAAGATATAATAAAATATCATTCTCCTTGTCAAGAAATTATAGCGAATAAATAAAGTGAATCAATTCAAATGATATTGTGTCAAATAAGAGTATACTTATTCTTTACCCTTTGGTTCAGACACAAAGAACATTGACTAATCCTACGCTTGTTTACTGAACTGCGGCTAGGTTAGGAGGATGCCGGCTCTCACTTCGGAGCTCCCACGTTCCCCTCGCCTAAGGCCTAACATCTACACTTCAACAGCCAAACGATATGACCGAATTGGGGATTTTAGTATGTCACTCTAAAATCTCTAATTCTACGCCCGATAATTTTATTTCCCTATTCATTTGCACCCAACTTCCNAACGATGCCAAAAACTTGACTGTGACTTTATATATATATTTGATTTAATAAAGATGTATAGATATAATATTCGATAATGTTAAAGTCGATTGTTAATGCAAGTAAACGTATCGCTCAAGTAATATAGAGCTCTAATGGAGTCCTAGATATCGATCCCACAAGGAGAAATAGAATACTACGGACTAAAATTTAATAAAAAGTATTACTTCAACTACAACAACACTCAAGTTGCTTATCTGTCACTAATACGCAATTGAAATAAGTAGTTAATTTTAGATAGAAACTAATGAGAGAGAATAATTTTTAATTGTGATATTCAATATATAAGAAAGCATCCTTCTCCTCAGAAATTATAGTGAATGGATAAAATGAATTAGTTCAATTATATTGTGCCAAATAGGAGCATATCTATTCTTTACCCTTTGGTCCAGGCATAAATAACATTGACTAATCCTATGCTTGGTTACTGATTCTGTGGCTAGGCTGAAAGGATACCGGCTCTCACTTCATAGTTCCCACGTTCCCCTCACTTGAGGGCTAACATCTACACATCAGCACCCAAACGATAGGACCGAATCGGGGATTTTAGTCTGTCACTCTAAAATCTCCAATTCTACGCCCGATAATAATTTTTCCTTATTTATTTGCACCCAACTTCCAAGGGCTTTGAACTCCCTGAATCTTAGATGTAAGCTTCACTTTAGTTGTAAAACTCAACATATTTTAACAATACAATTGGCCAGATTGAAAGTAAATGAAGATCGAAGTGAAAAGATCATCACAATTTCTTAAACATTTTCATGGCTTCACCAATTCAAATCACCATTTCACAAATCTCGAGACAAGGAGAAAGACAGAGAAAACTACTCAGAACTTATGTGGAAAACACAACAAAACTCAGAATTCATATATAAAATCAAAGTCATACAAACTACAACACGTAAATAACTTATCTCTAATTTCTCCCCAAGAACACTCATTGAAGTTCCTCTGAATCTCTTCTTTTCTTTACAGCACACAGAATTCCTCTTGNGAAATCTAAGTCATACAAACTATAAAAAGTAAATAACTTATCTCTAAATTTCTCCCCAAGAACACTCCTCAAGTTCTTCTGAATCTCTTCCTTTCTTTACTNAATTTATATATAATAGCAAAGTCATACAAACTATAACAAGTAAATAACACTTATCTCTAATTCCTCCCCAAGAAAACTCATCGAAGTTCCTCTGAATCTCTGCCTTTCTTTATAGCACACATAATTCTTCTTTGAAATAGCAAGGAGGAAGAAATCTCTCTCTTTCCCTCCACTCTTACAATCTCTCGAAGAATTCCTCACAATCTAACCCTAAATTAAACTCTCTACACACTACTGGGGCTCTTGGACGCTTTTCGAACCTTCGAACTCCTCAATCTCCCCTCCTTTTTTGGCCNCCTCATGAGGAAAACACAACAAAACTCAAAATTCATAAATAAAATTAAAGTCATACAAACTACAACAAGTAATTAACTTATCTCTAAATTCTCCCCAAAAACACTCCTCAAAGTTCCTCTGAATCTCTTCCTTTCCTTACAGCACATAGAATTCCTCTTCAAAGTAGCAAGGAGGAAGAAATCTCTCACTTTCCCTCCACTCTTCCAATTTCTCGAAGAAATCCTCACAATTGTTACACACTAATGGAACCTCTCTAACCTTCAGAGCCTCTAGACTCTCCAGGCTCTCCAGGCTCTCCATACTCTCCAGGCTCTCCTAATTTTTGGCTAAAATGTTCTTTTAAAGTTGTGGATGAGCTTTCCCAAGAAATACCAAAGCATCCTTTCAAAATTTGGCCTTATCCAAAGCTTGAGTAAGCATAACCGTCGATCTCGCCGTTGGCGGCCTCAAGGACACCGTCGACGGGCTTCTGAAGATTTTGTCCTTTAGTTTCGGGAAAAACTCACCTTCGGCGGGGTCGAGGGCACCGTCGGCGGCCTAGTTCAAATCTTCACATTTTGGTTCTTTTCGCTCCAAATTTTCCAATGACCCTAATTCATCATTCCTGCAACAAAATATCAAAAAGAACTTTCTTTAAAGTGCAATATAATTAAAAATAGTATAAAATAGGTATGAAAATCTTAATATATTTTTTTATGGTCAAAATCCTCCAAACTTAACTATTACTTGTCCTCAAGTAATTTTAGTACTATATATAAAATTATGATCTACTGCAGTAAAATTTTAATTCAGAAATATTATAAGTTTGATTTAAATAAATATCATAGTGAGATTTTTAGAAAAAAATCAAGTAATTGAAACAATTATGTAGCCTCCAGATTATCTAGACTAGTCTTCTATTTATTCAAGAATGACTATATGTTGCAATATTAAGTCACTTAGAATATCTAAAAGATAAGAACTTCATAAGAACTTTACTAGTAAAAGACCTATTCCATAAATATAGATTCAGGAATGTATTTAANGAAAAGATCATCACAACTTCTTTAACATTCTCATGGCACAACCAATTCAAATCACCATTTCACAAAATCTCAGGACAAGGAGAAAGACGGAGAAAACTATCAGAACTCATGGAGAAGATACGAAAAAACTTAGAACTTATATATAAAAGCAAAGTCATACAACATTCTAATCACCATTTCACAAAATCTCAAGACAAGGAGAAAGACAGAGAAAACTACTCAGAATTCATAGATAAGATACAACAAAACTTGGAATTTATATATAAAAGCAAAGTCATACAAACTTCAATAAGTAAATACCACTTATCTTTAATTGCTCCCCAAGCAAACTCCTCGATGTTCCTCTGAATCTCTTCGTTTCTTTACAGCACACAGAATTCTTCTTTGAAGCAGCAAGAAGGAAGAAATCTCTCACTTTCGTTACACTCTTACAATCTCTCTAAGAATTTCTCACAATACTAACCCTAAATTACACTCTCTACATTCTAATGGACACACGTGGACACCCCCCTCGGCCTCCAAATTGTTTCTTTTAAAGTTGCAGAAGAGTTTTCAAGAGTTGCCCAAACGTCCTTTCAAAAATCATCCACATTCAATGCATATGTTGAGAGAACAGACGTGGTCGCCGGCGGCGGCCTCGATGGCGCCGTCAGTGGCCTTCTAAAATATTTAATTCCGGACTCTCGGGAAAAACCCATCGTCGGCGTCGTCGGGCTCGCTGTCGGCACCCAAGATCAATTTTTCATATTCTGGTCCTTTTTGCTCCAAATTCGCACATTTTTACATCTTTTTGCTCAAATGACCATAATTCAACATACCTGCAACAAAAAATCAAAAATACCTTTTTTTAAAGTGCAATATCATCAAAATTAGTGTAAAATAGGTATGAAAATCTCAATATATTTTTCTTTAGTTGAAATACATGTATCAACAAAAACTCTACCTACCTCGTAGTTATGAATCGGTGCAATAACGAAGATAATGTCGTTATAAAGGTTCTCGGCTGGAGGTAAATTTGCATCAGTGAAAATGATTGGGGTATGGGGCTCCATTGTTGGGACTGAAGCCACAACATAATACTCTCTCGATCGGCTCCTTTTACTATCGTGTCTTCGGATCGAGTCACCTCCCATTATTACTTGTACTATCTCGCTATGTGGATAGTATTCATTCGGATAAGTCCTTTGATTTGTCCTCCGCTGGTGCTTTCCCCTGTTGATGGGTATGTGCGTCCGGGGACACAAACTCCTTGAGTTTTCTGACTTGTATCAAATCTTCTACCAAGCTAGGAAGGTGTTTGAAATCCTCAGTATCATGCCCATGATCTCTATGGTACTTGCAGTATTTATTGGGATTTCAGAGGGAAGCTCTGATCTTCATCATTGTGGCCTTTTGGATGTACTCATTGTCTTGTATGAAATTCACTAGTTCTCCCATCGAGACCCTCAACTGCGTGGGCTCTCGTTCGGTCCTTGTCTCACATACCACAAAGAATCCAAATTTTTTGCAGCTTCTAAGCACTAGCGAACTATGCTAAAAAATAACTTTCTTAAATCTTCGAAGGAATTAATAATTCCTAAGAGATCTCCGTTGAACCACCCGAGACTAGAATCTCTCAAAGTAGTGTAGAACAACTGGCATTTTATTCCGTCGGAGATCTTGAGAAGGCAAATTGCGGACTCAAAGGAGGAAATATGGTCAACAGTCGCTACAACCCTTTTATTGTTCTAAGGAGGGAAGCTTCAACTTATCCGGGAGCTCAACTTCAACGATATGCCAGGCGTATGCATACTCTATCCGGCGATAAACTTCTATCGCCCTTGGTTGCGGTCTTTCCCTTGGCACAGATCTAGTGTTGTCTTGATATTGGGACCCCCCTCCACTTGTTTGGATGTCTGAGCCGGCTGCTGATCTTGTGGTTCGGGTGCTGGTGGATGAGATTGTGGGAGAGGTTGCACTCTCCCTTCAAGCATTGTGCGGGTTAAATCTGCAATCTAGCCTGTCATCTGGTTGTGGAGTTCTTGAATTCGTCGTTGCACAAATTCCTAGATGGACTCCATATTAGAGTTTCCCTTTGTTGCGCTCCTTCACCTTGAAGCGCTCCTCATCTTGTTGCAGGCATGACTCTACACTCACCGCACCTTTTATGACTTCATATTAGAGTTTCTCTTTGTTGCGCTCCTTCACCTTGAAGCGCTCCTCATCTTGTTGCAGGCATGACTCCACGCTCACCGCACCTTTTAGGATGTTGAATTCCAAATTATCCACAGTGGCTGAGTGAGAAGAAAGAGAGTAGAAGAAGAATAAGCTCGAGTTACACTTAATTTCCTTCTGTCAGCTATCTTCAATGCAGTCGCACATTATTTCTTTGCTCAGTCAGGCTTTCTCTTGGTCAATCAGGAATGAAGTCCAAATGGTGTAATGATGGATGTTGTTTGCACTTTTATTGATCTTCAACTTCTTATTGGGATTCGTGTGGCATCCTTGAGATTCGAGTTGTCGTATTTTTGTTGTATAGTATGCATGTAAATTTCCCAAAAAAAAATAACAAGTAAAACGTACGTGTTTCTCAATTCTAACACGACAACTGTGTTTGAATTGTATGAGGAGTGTGTTTGAATTACAAACTTGTTTTCAGGTCATAGAAAACAATTATACCATTTTCATTACATTTGGAAGTTTAAGCCCTTTCTATATAACTAAGATAAAGGGATACAATTATCAAGTTCTAATCTCTTACCAGTGTGTAGGAACCATCTTCGTAAATACTAAGTTGCCGCTCTATCGAGCGCTTATGTATTAAGGCCTTTACAAATCTGAATATTTTTTTTTATGTAATCTCCTTCGGTCAGCTATCTTCAATGCGGTCACGCATTATTTCTTTGCTCAATCAGGCTTTCTCTTGGTCAATCAAGAATGAAGTCCAAATGGCGTAATGATGGATGTTGTTTGCACTTTTATTGATCTTCAACTTCTTCTTGGGATTCGTGTGACATCCTTGAGATTCGAGCTGTCGTATTTCTGATGTACAGTATGCATGTAAATTTCCCAAAAAAAATCACAGGTAAAACACAAGTGTTTCTCAATTCTAACATGACAACTATGTTTGAATTGTAAGACGAGTGTGTTTGAATTACAAGGTTGTTTTCAGACCATAGAAAACAATTATACCGTTTTCATTACATTTGGAAAGTTTAAGCTCTTTCTATATAACTAAGATAAAGGGATACAATTATCAAGTTCTAATCTCTTACCAGAGTGTAGGAAAAGCTCATCCTCTTAAATAGTAAGTTGACGCTCTGCCGAGCGCTTATGTATTGAGGCCTTTACAAATCGGAATATTTTTTATGCATGTTTAAGTTGACTGTCTGTAAATGGATAAAAAATTCCTAACTTGGTGAGGTCTCATCAAGATATCTCCATCTTCCATAACACAATATCTAATTTTACATCAACATCCTGCAAAAACAAACGAAAATGATGAGAAAATTCCGTAATTACTGCTCCTGATTTAGTTATAGCAAAATAAGTCACTTTTAACTCAGTACAATATAAGAGCAGGCAGCTCAATACTAAGCTGAGTGAATACCTGTTGATGTTGTAAGATTTTCTAAAAAAAGTATGAACACAGCTGAACTCAATCAATTGTTAACAGAAGCTTAGGCATCAGTTCTTTTGTTGAATCCCGAGCAGAAGATATTTCGCGAAATGATCACTCTATTTATGATTTAGTAGACATCAGTTCTTTTGTTGAATCTCGAGCAGAAGATATTTCGCGAAATGATCACTCTATTTATGATTTATTTATAAGCTAAACTATGCAAGAGTTATTAGAATTACTAGGCTACATTTTTTATATTGCCACATGTGCTTAGTAATTTATTAGAATTTTATAATATTTTTTGTCATAATATATTCTGATTAAGAAAAATATTTTTCCTTGGTGCGCTTTATTATCGCTTTTTGTTTAATTAGAAATATATATGACTTATTTGGTAGCAGGTATGATTTAAGTGAGATTAAATTATAGAAATCTTAAAAATGATAATAATAAATTACAATAAAGTAGTAAATTCTCTGTAATCAAGAATATATTTTACAGTAAATATTACAGATTTCTAATTAATATTAAGCACACGTGATTAATATTAATATAACAACCTATTTTTGTAGCAACTCTAACAAACTATAATGAAGTGGGCGAGGGGATGAAGGCTGATGCGGAAAAGAGATGGGGAAGGGCGTAGGAATGATACACACCACTTTAGGACTGAGATACATACCACTTTAGGACTGAGAGACATTATCTCTTGAACTGAATGTTGACCTTTAAAAGATGGTGGTGAAACCTGCAATGCTCCATGACGCTGAATGTTGGCCTTTAAAAGATAAGAATAATGCTAAGCTAAGTGTTGCCAAGATGAGAATGATTAGGTGGATGAGCGGCTTTACACTTAGAGACAAAATGAGAATGAATATATCTGTGATAGGGTTGGTGTAGCTTCGGTGATGGACAAAATTAGAGAAAGTCGTCTTAGATGGTTTGGTCACATTAAACGTCAATCATCTGATGATCCGATTAGGAGAGTTGTAGATGTTTTAGATTTGACTTGTGTTAAGAAAGACAGAGGTAGACCTAGAAACACTTGGGCTTATTGTATAAAAGCGATATTAATTTATTAGAACAAAATGAAAATATGACACTGAATAGGACGCAATGGAGAAAAAGAATTCATGTAGCCGACCCCACGTTGTGGGATTAAGACTTTGTTGTTGTTGTTGTTGTTGTTGTTGTTGTTGTTGTTTATGAGCTTTTGAACTATAAAATTATGATAGGCCTCACCGTGCAAATAGTTAATTCGAACTAGAACAACTTTCTAAAAGCTGGTGAAGTTCAGGGCTGGATCACTTGGCAAATACGGTTAGTCCAAAAGGATATTAGACCAAAATTATCTTCTTCTCCATCTGAAGGACTAGCCAATAAGTTCATGGATCCTTCCAATCAGCCTCATTTCTAAGTTGCTGAACAAAATCTCTTTCAGAATTACATAATAATCTCTGCTCTTCCAAGTAAGGAAACAGAAGCAAATTATGTGAATGGTGGGTCAACTTTTAGTTTTATGTATTCTTCTCATTTCTTAAAATATATCTTTGCTATTATAACATTTTAAGTTATTGTGAAATCTGCATTTCTATCGCCAATTTCACAGCAATCATGAATCTTCTCATAGCCCATCCTATTAGAAACTAAATACTCATTTAAATCATCTTAAATAAATATCCTTTTATTCTCAACATTGTTGTAGTTTATCAATCTCTTCCAAAATTTATTTTTTTAAAACTATTTTCATTGAACATGAAAAGTAAACACTAACCACATTCATAATATGCTTGCTGATAATTATTTTATTAACAACGACTCCATGAATAACACTATTCAACTCCTCAACCGCTATCAATTCCTATTATTAATCTTTCCAACATACAATAACTAATAGTCATCCTCACTGCTTTATTCTTTCTAGTTAATTTCTTGAATACAAACAATATTTATTTTGTTGGTCGCTATGCACAAGAATTCCCATCTAACCAGTCAGATCCCCATATTTCAAGTAGAGAGACGATTAATAATTCATATTCATAATGAGAACATATCATTATCAATACCATGTTACACCTATGCTCCATGATAGTCTTTATCCACACTTGTATTAATGAGGCAATTATTTATCAACATTGTCATCATTAGCTTTATCCCAACTATTTAGGTTGCTTTGAATTCATTTCTTGATGTTTGACAGAAACTTTAAGATTGACTATACCTAAACTTTTTTGTAACTCAGATAATTCATGATTCATATTTATAATGGAAAAAATATCAGGCACACAGTTTTTTGTGGGCATCTGGAAAAGCATTAGAATGATATGAGTAAATCCATCTAAGAAAGTTAGCAAAAATACTAGGGCAATGCCTCACATAATTAATTACCTAGTAAAAATACATTTAGAAGGAATATACAAGTCTCAATATTTATAACTGGAAGATACAGATTCACATGAGATGTAGAACATCATATATACATTATAAGAAGATCATAATAAAACACAAGCAAATTCAGCAGCAGGATGTCAAGGGGTGGTTTATAGCAGAGAGAACTAAAGGTCACTGAAACAGGATAGAGTATTGCCCCAGCAGTTTCCTCATTTTGGTGAACTTGGGGAGTGAAGCAAGAGACTCCCAAGTCTGACTATTATATGCAACATCAGATTTTTTTTACTGCTTCATCCAATGAAGAATTTAACTCAGAAGCTTGTGCAGATACTGAAACCACCAAACTCTCACGGCCTTCAGCTTTACTAGTTGCTTTGCTAGTCTTTGGTGGTGAACTATAACAAACAGAGGAGCAGCTCTCTGTAAGAGTATTGGTGCTTGTTACCAACCTTTTATCAGAGCAGATAAAATTTTGACTAGGACGTATTCCAGTTTTCATAAAGAACTCCTTTTTAAAGAACTATTCCAGTCTTTCTATATAGAGTTGTTAGTCAAAGACACACAAAATAAGCTAAACATTAAAAAATAGGGGCAATTTCTTATGTAGCTATTCATAAAACCAACACCCAACTTTCAATATTTGCAATACAGCCACCACTCAAACCTTGAAGCATACAATAAAACTCAACTCATCCTTTTTTTTTTTACTTTCGTTAATGAGGCTTTCTTGATTGTCAAATGGATGAAGAGTGGATGGGNAGAAAATACTATAAATATAAATCATACCTCAGTATTGTAGGCATCTTTATCATTCTGAAATTTCTGCAGACCGTCTCCAATTTTAACTTCACCTGATCTGAAATATTAGGAGCTTTCTACACATATAAATCATTAGAGGAATTTCTAGGAAATGAAATTTTGAAACAAGTGTAAAACTAAAACAAACACAACATTTACTAACACAATCACAATACTAAACAAAATACTAAAATGAAAATAAACATTACATCACATTACAATCCACAAAATAAACTAAATAAAAGTCCACTTACATACCATTCATTTTTCTCATAAAAAGATTACATAACATAAAAATAAATAAAAATACAAACATAAGTCATCAATCTCATTCTAAAAAAAAGATTACATAACATAAAAATAAATAAAAATACAAACATAAGTACATCACTCTTATTCTAAATATCAAAATTCCAAACTATTTCGTCGTCGCCTTGATCAGCAGGTGGATCGGGCTAATAATGAGTATATCAGGGGCATTCAGGAAATGTAACATCCGGCTCTCCTCTGTAGTGTCGGGCCTTAGCATCATAATAAACTATTTCAAAATCAGAATGCCTCTGTAGATACTCACTATCATAATCATATCGGCGTTCTAAACCTATGATCCTCTCATTTATCAAATTTATGCTTTTCCACTGCAAGGTCAACTCATTCATCAAATCTGCTAAGGTAGGGGAGCTAGAAGGAGGAGGAGGGTCATAACTTGTAGAGGGAATGTCTCTACTAGTAGAAGGTTCCCGACTCCTACTTCCAGTTCTCCATTTCTCATGGGATACATAAGTTTTCAGATTTGACTTACTAATGGATTTCATAGGGTGAACCCACTCTTCCTCTCCAACTTCCACTCCAAAAAGTTGGCAAAGTGCAAAAATAAGTCCAGGATGTCCTAGACCTCCACTAGTCTCACTCCTTGCTATATATTCTTGAAAATAATCTTCCCCACATTTATAGTTCTATTATTCTGAATACAAAAATTCAGAATAGCTCTATCTCTAGTTACCTCACTATGGTGGTAAGTCGGTAACGGAGTAGAGGAAATGAAATAGTGCCACGCCTTAGAGGTGGCATTTAACATGGAAGCTGAAAAGTTTACCCGTTCTCACTGCTTTATCTTCCACTTTCCTTTCCCATCAGTGAGAAAGTTAATCACATTATTGAGGGGTTATTCCATCGTACTAAACGATTCATAGTAGCAGATGTAAGAATCAGGGACTTCATAAAAAGTGTAATGCAGGCGGCGGTAAATTCCACAGGAAGTCTATGCACTTGCACGATTCCATCTTCAGCATAAATTACATTGGCGTAGAACTCTTTCACCACATTTGCATCGGCTTTATTGGTGGTGTAACAAAAGTTTTCCCACCTCCGCTCTGCAATAACCTGTTCAATTTCTCCTCATGATTCTCAAAAACTCAATCTTGAATACATTTCTTTCCTTGAAGTATCAAAGTGAATCGAGTTTGAGCCATCACATTGATGAAGCGTGAATTGTTGAACTCAACTCTTCTCTTTTGAAGTGGAGCCATTTTCAATCTAATCAATCAAAGAAAATTTCTAGAAATTACTTCTAATAAGTAAATAATGGCTCCCAATGGTTAAAGAGTTTAACATTAAGATCCATGAATTTCTTCCAAGATTTTCTTCACATTTTCAAATTTTTGGGTTTCCTCAATGTGGAAGAAATATATGGTGAAAATTAAATATATTTAGCTTGGAGTGAAGCTCTTACCTAAAGAAGATCAAATTTGATAGCAAACAACCTCAAAATCGTCTCCCAATCTAAGATCTATCAAGCCCTAGTTCGAAAATGGTGTTTTTAAGAGGAAGGGGATGATGAATAGTGGCGGTTGACTGTTCAAAATGGCGGTTAAAGAGGTATTTTCGCGATCTTGCCGACGACGAGGTCAATGGCGCCATCGACGCGGTTTATTTTANTAAGATCTACTACTCGTCAGATTCTGTGCTCGTGTCTCCTCTGAGATCTCCCATTGATTGCACATGGACGAACAGGTTGTAGAAGGGTCGGAAAGGAACTTCTTCAGTTGAATCTTCCTCAACTAATTTCATCCTCTTCATCAGACGTATCAAGTTATCTTCTAAACATCCCGAATGATCAAAATGTTATTTAATCCTCCAGTCTAAATGATTAAAGAAATCGGAGATATTATTAATTATATTCAACACATTTTGTACCTCCTTTTCTAATTTCTTGATTTGGCGCAGGATCACCAAAGACTTATCAGGGACTAATGGTTGTACTGGCAGAGAATTCTGAGAAGATTGATCAACTATCATAGTCATATCATTTTCATCTTCAAATGATGGGAATCTTTCAGTTGGATCCAATGGTTTCCAAGGTAGCAACACATTTTCCCAGTTTTCATAGGATACTTGGGACTAGCTGCAAAATGAGAAAATTGTTGAAGGGTGTCCAAGCCCATAAGTTGATCCGTGAATGATCAGGCCTAAGACTGACTTCACAATTATAGATCCAAAATCGATCGGTAGTCATCTTTGGATGCAGTAATTCAGAATGGCACTTTCTTTAGAAACTTTACCAACCTTCATTGTTGGTAACAGATTCAAAGAAATGAAGAAATGCCAGTGTTTAGAGACGGGATTCAAAAGTGTTGAAGAAAAACTAACATACTTGTTCTCTCACATTTCCCAATCATCAGTTTTGCCCGTCAAATATTGGTAAATTTCATTCATTTGGTCTCTCGTTGGGAAGAAATTGGAATAGTGGCAGACATGAACATTCTCTTTCATATATAACTCGTTGATTCTTGAAGGAGTGAAAGTAATCCATCTCCCTCGCACATAAACAACTCCTTGGTTAATTCCATGTAAATTTGCATAAAATTCTTTTACCACAGCGGTAGTAGTGTAGCACGACACTTCCCATCTTCTTCGCACTATCGTTTCTTCAATATCTGTTGTCAGATTATTCAATCCGTGATTCACAAATCCTCATTCCTTGATTAATCTTTTCTTCGTCAACAACTTGTTGAAGATTCGCTGCGCTTCCGCACTAATGAACTTTCGCCGATTGAAAACTCGCATTCTAGGATTATCAGAGGAATTGGACGTCATAGGAATGAAATTAACAGAGTTTTTCTATGTTTTTGGGAGGAAATATGAACCAAAGTTTGAATTTTTGAGTTTAAAAAGACTATTCCCGCCCAAAAATCTTCNAAACATTCTGACGGTAATGTCATATCAGTATAATATTCACAATAATCCACAAATAAGAATCTTCCAGTAATAAAAAGTCACTATCCACAAGATGTTATATACATCATTCAAACACATAAGAAGAACTAACTTGTAACAATACTAGTTAAAAAAATAATAAACATAGAAACAATATTGTCTAATATATATTTTCTTTTGCTGCCCTTCTTATATAAACATATTCTCTTTTGCCTATCATTTTAATTTAAAGGAGCCTTTACTTAAATAATCATTTGAATAATAGGTCAAGTTAAACACCAATATAGTGAATAGTTATAAATAACATTTTAAAATGCATTTTTATTAAGAAACCAACTCAAAAGCACCGTAAAAAATCTTATACCAATTAAAGTAAACTATTATCATTTTCTTTTCCATGCATAATTACTATAGTATCTCCAGTTTTATGAAAATCGTTAAATCTAATTTTTATATTTTAGGAAGCTTATACAGAGGAATAAGAAGAAAGATAATTTTTTGGTCAATGGTATTAAAGACACATAAAAATATTATGTGCGAGCATGGTAGGTGTCGATTGGTGGTATTGGGGTGGTGTTGAGATCAATACCACCACAATACCATAATGATTCCTTTAGCATATGAACATTGTAATTTAAGAAACTGTGTAACCCCTTCTCACCCATGGGACAAAGGCTTTGAACGTGCAATCATTAACTCGTAGTGGATCATTTCAGTTGTGCTAGGCCCCGTGATTTTTCCCCTTTCAGATTTTCACGTAAAAATTTTGGTATTTCTATCTGTTAATTCTATTATCTGAGTGTGTGTTTGGACTCTCGTGCAATGCCAAGACACTAAATAATCACTCTACCACTACAAAGTTTCTAGTACACATCAACCAATATAACTCATCAAGCACCCTATTTAGCATATTTTACAATATCATTCATAAGCATGCATTAAAAGAATTAGAAATAATGTAATACCACATAAAACTAATATGAATAAATCTGTAACTGAAACGTCATATCCATGCAAACTTTCATTTCATCAAGAAAATTAGTTGATTTTTGTTCAACATAAATGGAAACTATAAAACATCAACCCTAAAGGTGCACTAAAGGTAAAATAGATTGTGAGTAAATAGTAAGGTAGGCACTAATTGAATTTGTCTCTTGTATTTTCTTAGATAAAAATTAGTTTAATCGTTTAGCTTTATTTATAAATTGTGTGTTTTATATTATTTGTGTTGTTTGTGTTTTCTTATTTTTTACTGTTTAGTTGTTGAGATCCACTATAATTATATATGCCTGTAGGTGCCACAATGAAAGCAGGTTTTACCTACTGTTTATTTACATGTCTCTGTGGTCAATTTATGATAGGGGTCCAATGATGATCTGGAACATTAAATCGCTTGCGACCATTTTTTGCAAAAAAGTTTGCCATGAATATTTTTATGACAAACTTTTGGTCGCAAATAATTTTGCGAAGATATGTTCCGTTACAGTGAACATCGATGTATGGATTTGCTTTCGTTTCAACATCTCCCAAAGTTATTTCAATAGAACAATTATTTCTTGCTGTTGTAGAACGCAAATAGCAATGTATGTTCAGTGGAAGTGATTTTTAAAGGAGCTTCACTGAACGACGAAACTCCTTTAAACGAGCCCTAAGTCATCTAACATAGTTAGATTAGGATCCGTTCACGAGCCCTAAGTCATCTAACGTAGTTAGATTAGATCCGTTCAATAATGTTATATTAAGAAGTTAGGATAATCCTAACCAAATTCAAATTTTGATGAATTTCAAAATTTTTTAGATTTGCTTTAAGATAAATATAATGGATGAATATTTATTATATTTAATTTATATTCATCTCAAAATAAATTTAAGGGTATTGAGATCACCTTGATTACATTTTAATCAATTGGAATCATTATTTTTTATTTTTTTGCCTAATTATACTGTCATATTTGAGCCTTTTTATATTCTAGAACCCATTTGAAAAACTACTTAATGCTGATATCTATGTTCTCTTTCTTTCTTCTTGGAAATTCAAACTCTGATGAGACCATATTTAGCAATTTAACCCTTAGAATTTTATAATTTGTAGTTGGGTGCTTATTTATTTATTTATTCCTTTGAACTTTGGTCATAAACATTCCCAAGCTCAATAATTGGTGAATAATATTAAATTCCTTTTAAAATGAATGATCTATTAATTATTGAAATATCATATCTTCAGGTTAGAAGTCCAGCACCAGATAGTTCTCTAATACTGCCAATACAAGATGACAGACACATTGAAAATAACATTGCTGATGTAAACATAAAAAATAAATTCTTTTTAGGGAAATTTACATGCATACCACATGATTCTTATGTATTTACATGTCAACACCTAAGGTTTGATATTTATATATATGACACCTAAGTTCTATGCCTGTAAATGTAAAGTTTAAGTGTTATATATGTAAATAGATATGAATTGTTTGGTATTTATGCAAATGCTCTTTTTTAGTTGTCCAAGATGTTGGGTACCACATGTTTGGTTCATGATGGTGGTTGTGGAGGCAATTAAAATTAAGCTGGCTGTGATGAGAAATGGACAAATGAACTGTAGACAGCTCATATTGCTACTTCAATTACAAGATTTAGTCATGAAAAAATTACAAGATTTAGTCATTAAATGCAATCAAGTTTTTCATAGATCAATTATGTAAAAAAAATTGCTGGATATAAGAACGTCTCACCTAGTTATTACAATAGAACTCCTAAAAGTTGAAGTTGGTTTTGGGATCATCAATAAGTGTTTGTTCTACGGGCCTAGAATCGTCGAAATATCGAAAACAATGGTTTTTCTTGTCATAACCGTCGAAAAAAGCTTTTTTTTTTTGTAGTGTGAGAAAGTACTGTAGTTTCAAATAAGCAAATTGATCGTTGTGTACAAATGCGAAGCACCAAATAAATTGTGCCTCATGTAAAAGGTAACTTGTATTATTAATAGCTTAGTTTATAACTCATGTGGTTGCATAATTGGAATAGAAATCTGCAAATTTTTATAAAAAAATGATATTTCATGCACCTAAATTTAGGAAATTATGGTGGTTGAAGAGTCAACTGCAATGTTTGGTTGTTTTTTATCTGCTATTAAGTTGAAGTGTTTTCCCATTGGACTATCTTAGGGACAGTTTACAGCATCTTCCTTTTATTCTAAGTTGCTTTGTCCAAAATATTCCACTAACTAAAACTCAGACATAAGACACCCTTTAATAATTGGATGTGAATATGACACAATGATAACCTTTTTGTTTTCTTATCTGCACAAAGACACAAAGNATGTCATTACTTTTTTTTTTTTTTTTTTTTTGACATTTTCTAACACTTCTTTAATTAAATTTTTATTGATCCTTGGATTGTTGTTAATGCATATTATATAATCAAAATTTATATGATGAAACATTTAATATCGATGCATTTTTTTAGCAATTAATGTTCTAAATTCAAACTCATGATTGTTGGACCTGATTTCAACATGTTTAAAATTAAATTGTTCATCTCAAAAAGGTGAACCAATCAACTCTAAAACTTGTTTAATTCAAGTCTAATCAAGTCATTGAAACACAGTAGTAGGTTTTGGACTGTCAATTGATCAGTGATCAAATGAACTCCAAATTTAATATATTTATAATCGAATTGAGAGTCTCGAAGAGAGGGATCCAATGAGCCCAAGATAGCTCAATTTTGAGGTTATTAATGCACTAAGATTTCTAAAAATCATCTATGATAAAGCAGATTCAACATAGACCCTCGGATTAGGTGGTTAGAGAAGTTATGCAATAAAAGACAAAAATATACTTACCCTAAAAAGCTAAAATATGCCCCATCACTTCACTTAGAGGGGGAGAGAAAGAAAAGGAGTGAAATTTAAGAGCATGTTATAAAGAGAATACCCAACAAGTAATCACCGACCTCCATAGCCACCAGTCATTGTCAACCACTGGCCGACCGCAGTCTTCACCTACAACCGTTGATCATCAATAGTCATCAATCACCGATAGTTGACGACCGCTGCTTGTAATCGTTGTAGCCAGACTATTGCTATTGTTGAATTTCCTAACACTTATTTTTTAGAGCTATATAAAGACTAGTGTAGTTTTCATGAGAGATGGGTGAAACCACAACAACAACAACAACATCAACAATAACGTATAATATGATTAAAAAAATAAATATTAAAGCATACAACAACAACAACAACAATAACAAAGATTTAACCCCACTACGTGGGGTCGGCCACATGAATCCTTTTTCTCCATTGCGTCCTATTTAGTGTCATATTTTCATTTAGTTCTAATAAATTAAGATCATTTTTAATACAATAAGCCCAAGTCTTCCTAGGTCTACCTCCGCCTTTCTTAAACTCAAAGATCATTTTTAATACAATAAGCCCAAGTCTTCCTAGGTCTACCTCTGCCTTTCTTAACGCAAAAGTCAAATCTAAAACATCTACTCTCCTAATCGGATCATCAGATGGTCGACGTTTAATGTGACTAAAATCTAAAACATCTACTCTCCTAATTGTCATCCTACCTCTGCCTTTCTTAACACAAGTCGAATCTAAAACATCTACTCTCCTAATCAGATCATCAGCTACCTCTGTCTTTCTTAACACAAGTCGAATCTAGAACATCTACTCTCCTAATCGGATCATCTAATGGTCGCGTACAATGACACAAGCCAAATCTAAAACATCTACTCTCCTAATCGGATCATCTAATGGTCGACGTTTAATAACCAAACTTCTAAAACCTCTACTCTCCTAATCGGATCATCAGATGGTCGACGTTTAATGTGACCAAACCATCTGACATCTACTCTCCTAATCGGATCATCTAATGGTCGACGTTTAATATGACCAAACCATCTAAACTTAACACAAGTTGAATCTAAAACATCTACTCTCCTAATCGGATCATCAGAACGTTTAATGTGACCAAACCATCTAAGAATTTATCTAATTTTGTCCGTCACAGGAGCTACACCAACCCTATCACGAATATATTCATTTCGCTTCTAATTTTGTCTGTCACAGGAGCTACACCAACCCTATCGCGAATATATTCATTCCGCATATTTGTCTCTAAGTGTAAAGCCACTCATCCACCTAATCATTCTCATCTCAGCAACACTTAACTTGNTCACACATCAGTTCAAATGGTTTCTCCTAGTTAGGTGAAACTATAATAGAGGCCGTGATTAATTTTTCTTTTAATAATTCAAAGGCATTTAATCAGCTTTCAGTAAACTCAAATTTCTTGTCCTTTTCTAAAAGTTGGCATAGAGGTTTAGTAACTTTTGAGAAATCTTTAATAAAACGCCTGTAAAAACCAACATCTCCCAGAAAACTTCTAACTTCTCTTACACTAGTAGGAGGTGTTAGTTTCGATATAACTTGGATTTTTGCAAGGACCATTTCCATACCACTTTCTGAAATTTTATGCCCTAACACAATTCCTCTTACAACCATAAATTGACATTTCTCCCAATTTAGAACTAAATTAGTTTTTTCGCATAACTCTGAAACTTTTTCAAGATAAATTAAGCATGTGTCAAATGATGTTCCAAATATAGAGAAATCATCCATAAATACTTCCAGCCCATCATCAATTAACTTACTAAATATGGACATCATACATCTCTGAAATGTTGCAGGTGCATTACATAGTCTAAAAGGCATTCTTTTAAACGAGCAATAAGAATTTGATGGTAACCAGTATATCCATCTAAAAAATAAAAATATTTGTGCCCACCAAGTTCATCTACTATTTGATCTAGAAATGGTAGAGAAAAATGATCTTTCCTGATGGCAGTGTTTAGTTTTGTATAAACAATGCAGATGCGCCACCCAGTGACTTGTCTGATAGGTATCAACTCATTATTTTCTTTTGTTTCAACAGCCACTCCTCCTTTCTTCGGTACACAATGAATTGGACTTACTCATGCACTATCTGAAATAGGATATGTAATTCTAGTGTCTAACCATTTCAAAATTTCTTTTTTACTACTTTTTTCATTATATGGTTTAATCTCCTTTTTGGATCAACTCTTGGTTTATAATGTTCATCTAATATAATTCTGTGAATACAGATCGAAGGACTGATTCCTTTAATATCTGCCAAGGTCCAACCAAAATCTCTCTTATATCTTTTCAAGGTATCTATCAGTCTTTGTTCTTGTAAATCATTTAATTCTGAAGATATAATAACAGGTAATGTAGATGAGTCTCCCAAAAATACATACTTCAAGTAGTTAGGTAATGTTTTCAACTCAAGTTCAGGTGGTTTAATAATTGATGGAAATAGATTCTTATTAGCATTCTCTGTAATATCCAACATTTCAAATCTTTCCTGAACATAATCTAATTCTTCATTCTCTAATTTGTCCAAAATAATTTCATCATTTTCTTCGAATTGTTCTTCAAAATCTTTTTATCTTCNGTTTTTATATATCTATAAACATCTCTAAATATAGTAGGCCAATAAAATCCAGCTTGTAAAATTTAATAAGCAATTTTATAGCTCCCAAAATGTCCTCCAAATTCAGAATCATGACATTTTTGAATAATCGGTTCAGTGTCTTCATAAGGTACACATCTCCTCATAATCTGATCCTTATATTATTTATATAAATAAAGACTCATCCCAAAATATGCTTTTGTCATGAATGAATTTCTACATTGTTTATATAAATAAGGTTCATCTCAAAAATATGCTTTTGTCATGAATGAATTTCTTTACATTGTTTATGTAAATAAGGCTCATCTCAAAAATATGCTTTTTTTACTGTTGCAATGTCAGCATAGGTGGCAAAATATCACTTACAATATAGTTAACAATATCAGTATATATAAATAAGGCTCATCCCAAAAATATGCTTTCGCATCGTGAATGAATTTTCTTTATTGTTGCAGTGTCAGCATAGGTGGCAAAATATCACTTACAATATAATTAACAATATCAGCATACCATGGTAATTTCCACACACTAACATTATAAAATTGTTCATCAGGGAAACTGTCTGTAATTTCATTGTCACATCAAATAATTCATGGTTTTATAATCTTGACAAATGATCAGCAATTTGATTATTAGTTCCCTTTCTATCAATAACTACAAGATCAAATTCTTGCATCAATAATATCCATCTAATCAACCTTGGTTTGGCATCTTTCTTTTGTGTCAGATATTTAATAGCTGAGTGATCAGTGTGCACAACACATTTAGCTCCAATTAAATAAGACCAAATTTATCTAAAGCATATATGATAGCTAGTAGCTCTTTTTCAGTAACATTATAGTTAATTTGAGCATCATTAAGAGTTTTACTAGCGTAGTATATCACCTTAAAAATCTTTTCATACATTTGTCCAAGGACAGCTCCAATAGCATAATCACTAGCATCACACATCAGTTCAAATGGTTTCTCCTAGTTAGGTGAAACTATAATAGAGGCCGTGATTAATTTTTCTTTTAATAATTCAAAGGCATTTAATCAGCTTTCAGTAAACTCAAATTTCTTGTCCTTTTCTAAAAGTTGGCATAGAGGTTTAGTAACTTTTGAGAAATCTTTAATAAAACGCCTGTAAAAACCAACATCTCCCAGAAAACTTCTAACTTCTCTTACACTAGTAGGAGGTGTTAGTTTCGATATAACTTGGATTTTTGCAAGGACCATTTCCATACCACTTTCTGAAATTTTATGCCCTAACACAATTCCTCTTACAACCATAAATTGACATTTCTCCCAATTTAGAACTAAATTAGTTTTTTCGCATAACTCTGAAACTTTTTCAAGATAAATTAAGCATGTGTCAAATGATGTTCCAAATATAGAGAAATCATCCATAAATACTTCCAGCCCATCATCAATTAACTTACTAAATATGGACATCATACATCTCTGAAATGTTGCAGGTGCATTACATAGTCTAAAAGGCATTCTTTTAAACGCAAAAGTTCCAAAAGGACTAGTAAATGTTATATTTTCTTGATCCTCAGGAGCAATAAGAATTTGATGGTAACCAGTATATCCATCTAAAAAATAAAAATATTTGTGCC